>CM034153.1:84359320-84450251 GCA_019776745.2 Taxus chinensis | reverse complement strand
AAGGATCCTGTATGAATATAGAGACAAATCCTATTGCGCATGAAATATCAAGCCTAGTAAAATTCAAATAAATTAAACTACCAACTAGTTGTCTATACAAAGTAGAATTAAATTTAGCACATGCAGGTTTAAGATCTAATTTGACACCAACTTCAATAGGAATGGAAACAGGATTACAGTCAATCATTTTAAATCTTCTAAGTAAATTAGTAGCATACTAAGATTTATATGCAACAATAGATTTATGATCCTAAAATATAACCATGCCCAAAAAATTATTTAATAGACCTAAGTCAGTCATTTCAAAACGTTGTTTTAATATTTCTTAGATTCTAATAAATTAATTTTTAACATTTTTAGTAGCTAAAATATCATCAACATATAGAATAATAATGGTAAAGTGATTATTTTCAAATTTAAAAAATAAATCATTATCAAAATATAAGTTAGAGAAACCAATATCCTGAAGGAAACATTAATTTTAGCATACCAAGCTCTAGGTGCTTGTTTAAGACCATATAAGGATTTTTTCAGTTTATATACATATAGTTTCTTACCAGGTTCTAAAAATTCTTTAGGTTGACTCATGTAGATATCTTATTTTCATGTCACCATTGAGAAATGCATTTTTAACATCCATTTGGTGAATCTACCAGCCATATTGAGCATCCAAAGAAAAAAGAATCATAACAGTGCTCATTTTATCTACAAGAGTAAAAGTTTCAACATATTCAAGACCATGCTTCTAAGTGAAACCATAAGCTACTAACCTTTCCTTGAATTTATATATTTCTCCTATAGAGTTATAATTAATTTTATACAATCACCTAGATCCTACAATGCTTTGTTTAGGACTAGTTCCCAAGTGTTATTTTTAATTAAAACATTGTATTCATCTTTCATAGATTTTATCCATATTTCATCTTGACTGGATTCTTTAAAATATCGTGGTTAACCTCATATAGGATCATTAAGGCATGATAAGAATTCTGACTATGGGTAACCTTCCTTAAGCTAAAAGGATGAGATTCTTTAACAATATTTTTAGCAAATTTAGGAATTCTGGGATGCAACACGCTTTGAGATTACTCCCCCTCAATCTCAATCATCTCTAGATCAGGATAATCATCATCTTGAACTTCTATATTGTTAGGATAATGACTATCAGGATCTATTTTATGAGAAACGAAGGAGGGTTCATAAGAAACATCACAAAATGTATTTTCTAAGACATGAACATTCCTATTTTCAACTATTTCATGCTTGAAAGGATCATAAACTCTTAAACCTTTAGTTCTTCAACCATAACCAAAACAATATAGGAATAAGAGGTTGGATTGAGTTTTTTCCTTTTAACTTTTGGAGTAAAAATAGATGAAGGACTACCAAATATTATTTAAGTGAGATATATTTGGTTTTTTTTTCCATACTTCATGAGGTTTAGTTTGATGAAGATATTTAGAAGGAAATATGTTTAGGATATAGATAACATTATTCATTACTTATTCCCATTAAAACTTAGGCACATTTGACACATGAATCATAGTCTTAACCATCTCTAAATTTTCCTATTTTTCCTTTCTGCAATTTCATTTTGTTGTGGGGAATAGGGAGTTGTCAACTCACTCTGAATCCCACATGACACACAAAAATCATCAAAAAAAATTCTAACATACTCTCCTCCATTATCAGTTCTAATCCTTTTTATTTTCATATTAGAAGTATTTTGAACTAAGGATTTAAATTCTTGAAATTTAGACAGTACATCATACGTTTTCTTAATAAAATAAGACCAGGTCATCCTAGAGAAATCATCAATAAAGAATACAACATACAAATCTCAAATAAGAGAAGGAAATTCAAGTGGACCTCTTACATCACTATGATTTAGCTCTAATGGATTAGAGGAATTTGGATCATGATGTTTTTGAAATGGTTCAGCATGTTGCTTACCACGCAAGCAACTTTCACACGTTTTATGATCAAATTTCATCTTAAGGAGACCAATTACAAGATTGAGGTGAGACATTTCATACAAACTTATGAAATTCACGTGTCCTAATATTTCATGCCAAATTTGAAGATATTTTCTAGAAGAAGAAGAAAATCAAGATTTAAAAATAAATCCATCAAAATATATAAACTATTTTTCTGTATACTAGATGCAACAACACTACCGAGTTCATTTTTCACATACCATTTATCTTACAAAAATACAACTTTATTGTTTTCTTTAGTTAACTAAGAACAAGATAAAAGGTTCTTTTTAAACTGAAGAAGATACAAAACATTCCTAATTATTCCATTTTTCAGTTTAACATTTCCACAACGTAAAGATATAATGACGGAATTATCTCCTAAGTATATATTTTCCTCACATCTAACAACATATGAGAGGATACCAAAAATACAGGTCATGTTCCTAGATGCACCACTATCTAGGATCCATTCATTTTCATTTGAAGTTGAGAGAGCAGTATACATAAAAATAGAATACTCGACATTATTTGTATGATTTTGATTTTGATCTTTCTTTTTATTGTTAAATTTACTATTTTTAGTATTTTTATATTTATTTTTATTTTTTACATGACAATCAAACTCTTTATGACCAAATTTTCCACATTTATTCTTTTATTAAAGGTAAAAGGTTTTGGAGTGACCTTACCCCAAAGTAAAACCAAAGGCTTAGAAACCAAGATATTCAAAGTATAACAATGAAGTTTTTTTATCTGTAGGGGCCACACCCAAACTAAAAGACAAGAAACATGAAAAAGCTAAGGTAAGGGCCGTCTGCCTACAAAGATCCCTACTACGAACCAGCAACAACAAAATCGTAGCTAAACAATAGTAACAAAATAGCTGCACCAAGAGCAAAGATATGAGAAAACTAACAAACAGAATTGTTAAAAACTTTTAAAACAACTTTAAGGGCCTGATGGAGCTTTAGTGCAATAGCAATAGTGGGGTCCTAATTTGTTAAAAATTTTGGTAATCTTTCTGTTCTTCCATGTATAGGGTAGAATGCCGCTGGAGTCACAAATATGGTGTATGTGGACTTGCATGAGATCTAGAATGGTATTGTGTATGGCCAAATAGTTGTTGTGATTTTCCTAAAGGTCTTTGAGCTTATATTCCAAAGTGGAAATTTCCTCTTTGAGTTCGGGGATAGGATCAAGAGCTTGTTCCTTAACAACAGACTTAAGAAGAAAGTCTACATTTTCCTCAAGGGTTTTCATAGTCTCATCTTGTATGATAAATTTCTTCTCCAAAATATAGGAGATGTCTTATTCCATGGCAGGAAGAATAGTGGGGGGGTTATCCTTAACAAAAATTTCTTTACCCTTATGGCCAATGTCAAGAATTTCCTTATCTTTCCTACTACTTCGAAGGATCCTTTTATGAGGTGTCTCAGATGCAGAGTCACTATACATGGGTTTTTATAGTGAATGTGGGGATGTTAGGGAGGAGGAGAGACAAAGTGGGGCAGGGGTCATGGGCCACAACATCTAAAAAGTATTGATTGAATTTTAATTTAAAATTTTGACTATTTCTACCAAAATTAGATTTAGGATTGGGTTTAAATGTTGATCTAATATTAGATTTCTGATTACAATTGGTATTATTTCTCTTATGAGAGGTTTTATGATTCTGAGAGAACAATTCCTGGGTATCACTCTATTTTGAATCAAAATTATCCATTACACGTTCTTCTTGAATTAAAAGAGATGACAAATTATCTAAATCAGGAAAGTCATTTTCATTTTAGTATTTAGAGTTAAGGATGGAGATATAATTTCTGAAATTTTCATGTATGTTGATTTGAATGATGAAATATAGCAGTTTATCTTGAAATATTTGATAGTTACATCCATCCAAATCATATTTAATGTTTTTAATTTTAGCCAGATAATTAATAATTTTCTCGTCCTCCTTTATGGGAGTTGTAAACAATTCCATAATTAGCTTATTTATTTTTTATAGGCGACTACCTCTATGCATGGTTTCTAATTTTTTCCATGTATCTACAAGAGAATCCATATGACCTATATGCAGTAGAAATTAATCATTTATGCTCTGTAATAGGATTTATAGAAATTCCTAAGATGTTTGGAAGAAAGAGCTAAGGTTTTCAGGAGTTGCTTGTCTTTCGGTGGGTCATTTTTCTACACTAATTACAAGATCCTCTAATTTTCTAGCCATGAAGTAGGATTTTAACCTAACCCTCTAAATATTGTAGTTAGCTCCATTTAATAATTTTGATTTATCCATTGAGAAACTAACATTACAAGACATTTTAAGGAAAGTTTAGAAAAAATGGAAAAATGGATTAAAATTTCAAATAAAATGGCTCAAAACTTGATGAAAATATCCAAACAAGATTCAAGAACCAAGGAGGAATCCTATAAAACAATCCACAAAACAGAGGAGAAAAATTTACAGAATTTTCAAATTTTGAAATCCATGGTATAAAGAAGATTTTGAAACCCGTGGTACAAATAATATTTTGAAACCCACGGTAGAAAAAAATTTAGAAACCTATGGTAAAAAATAAATTTAGAAACCCATATTACAAAAGAAATTTAGAAAGCCGTAGTACAAAATGAAATATTAAAGAAAACATGGCAGCTTTTCGGTAACTTTTCAATTTGATGATCCCGATGGACATGAGGTCCCTGGAAAGAAACAAAAAATAAATCTTTTCAAGTCTGGATCGGTGAACAAAGTAGGGGGAAAAATGCATCGCAAATCAAAGAAAAATATTAGGTCACGTTTTGACCTTCCGGTAACTTTACAAGTTGATGCACCCAATGGACATAAAGTCCACAGAATAAACTAAGACGAATATTTTATCGGGTCTGCAATAGGGTTGACAAGTCAACCAAATACACGGAAAACAAATAAAGAAACATGCATAAAAAGATATAAAATATGACACTGTGAAAAATAATATATACATATAGCTTTACTATTAGTTCACACTTCGCAAAGCAACAAACAAGTATGAAGACCAATTAATGGTAAAAACAGACTATTAGATTGTGCATACGTGTAGAAAAAATAATGGATCATTTTTTCTCACTCTGACATGGTTGTAACAAAGGACAAA
Organism: Taxus chinensis; assembly: GCA_019776745.2. Classification (NCBI taxonomy): domain Eukaryota; kingdom Viridiplantae; phylum Streptophyta; class Pinopsida; order Cupressales; family Taxaceae; genus Taxus; species Taxus chinensis. The sequence goes on along the minus strand of CM034153.1, from coordinate 84,445,141 downwards.
CACAATGCAAAATAATGTGGACACATTCTATTGGATTGCAGCTGGCAAAGTCCTTAAAAAGTGAAAAATTGTGGCTTAATATTATTGGTTAGCCACTAACACGTTTAACAAAACACTGACATTGCAAAATGTGAAAAGACTTGGAGCTTTCCTATTGGGTCAAATTTCACATGGGTCAAAAACAAGATAACACAAAACTGAATTTGTGAAGAGCATGGAATGACCTTATTGGATCTCTCTTCACAACTAACAAAAATATCTTATTAAAGATTTGACACGGTGAAGCTATATAGAGCTTTATTATTGACTAAATCTTCACAAATGAAGAACTTCGCAATATTATATATTGATTTTACTGTCAAGGTGGAATTAGAACTATGGAATTAACTATATTCCAAGAAAAACTTATGGGTTTTCTCCTCCCTTTTGTAATCATAAAATGAAAGAATGTGGTGTAATGTCCATGAGTCAACGAGTACAGGTGTCACAATTTTGTCACTTTTCCAAGGAAAAGTAAATTGTGGACCTAAAACCCGCAGAATAATCCAAAAAGGAATGGGAATTTGTAATCCTCTTGGGAAAAAATGCCCAAAAATAAAATAACTTATTTTAAATAAGTCGCACAACTATATAATGGCTATATAAAAAAGTGTGAAATATTTTTTTTGAAAAAACTTGCAAACAACTACGAATAACTAAGAACAAAGACAATATCACGGAAACATAGATTTATGCACACAAAATGTATAAGCAAGATTTAATCAACAAGTCAATCAATATTCTTATAATATTTTGGTGGGAATCAGATTTTTTCACCTGATTATCTTGAAGTTGACAGCAGAACACTAGGGTTTTGCATATTCAAAAAACTTCAATTTTTTTACTCCTGCAAATCTATAACATCCATATCTATCATACACAAGCATAACCTCCAGCTCTGATGCCATGTTAGTATTTATAAGGAATTTATAATAAAATAATTATAAATCCAAAATATAATCTCTGAAGGTTATAAATTATGAAGTGCAGTGATTAAACATAGATTAATATGTTTATATTTCAGTTCTAGAATGTAATAACATTAGCAAAAATTAAATAAACACAGGAACACATGAACACTATATTTATAGTGGTGAAACCTGAAGGAGAAAACCCCACTTTGAAATAAAGCACTATATGTATTAATAATTTCATCAATACTTTTACCCAGCACTTCCACTTCATTCCTCGGTCTCACAGATTAATTGTAGAGAAGTTTCTCGTAATTATACAATACAATGATCACCATTAATATGATAATCTCTCATGTATCAATATGGTACCAATGTATACTTTTTTCATTACTAATATTGAGAGGGATCACGGTGAATCGGTTGTGCCATTTCACTCTTAAATGTGGAAATCCGACTTAGTAAAGTTTAATAAATAAACTTTAAAATAATATGATGTGTAAAGTGGTGGTCTACCCAAAGAGGTATCCCCACTTGACATCATTACCCCAACATCATAAAAAATATCCTTGAATTTGTCTCCAAACAACTTGATAATAAGGTAGGAAAAGGGAAAGGTTCCAACCTAACCATATTTTTACCTAAGAATACCCCTTATTTTTACCTAACCAACCTTATCCTCCAATTCATTGATAGGTTGAACCAACATCAATCTGCTACATGGCTCAATTCCTTCAAATATAATCCAACATGCATCAACTAGTCATTTTTCCTGAAATGGGATCTTGGGGTACCATGCACCCTCCTTTACCAAATGGGCCTAATGGGGTGCCTATTGACAAACCCCCTATCCACAACAAAGTCCTAAGAGAACTCCAAAAAAATCCTCTATCATCTTACATTTCTAGCATGGATATTGGGGGAATTTCACTTTCCATCTCTTGTGATAGGTCTATTCATTCCCCTTCACAGTAAGGCCTTTATCAACCTTTATAAGGAGTGGATCAGATCCAATTCGTACGTTTCCACCAAGCTCTTAGCTAAAAACATCACTAGGGATGATTTGGATTGGTATTATACCTTACCTCCTAACTCCATAGTTGAGCTAGAGTCCCTTGTGACAACCTTAGTGAATGAATTTTAGTATCATGAATTACCTGAGAATAACATTAATGCCTTCATCAATTTTCAACAATCTGAAAATGAATCAACATAAGCCTTCATCAAATGCTGGAATACCCTATCTATGTGTGCTAAACATAACATGCTTAGTGATAACCTCCTCTAAATTTTCCTATGATCTCTTGAACCTCACATTCAATACAAGGTAAGGTCCTTTTCTCCCACCTCTCTAGAAAAATCCTTCAAACAAGTTAAAAGAAAGGATTAGCTCATGAGAGGGTTTGAGAAGGTTCCTCCTAAGACACAACCTAGAAAATAAGTCAACATCCTCCAACACCTTAAAAAATAAAATAATGCAATAGATGATGGAGTCTCTGATATTATTCCTCTTATTGATTCTTTGAATATGATTGTCTTCAACATTGGCCAAAAAACTAACAAAAATAAGCCTAAAATATCATCAACCATTGAGTAAGGAAGAGTTGAAATGTCACTTACCTAATCTATTTATTATGGTATTAGATCCTCCTTGAATTATTCCTCAATGACATGATGAAAGTAAATTTTGTTGGTGGCATGCTAATTAGGGTCCCTCCCATGAGATCTGTTGTGCACTACACATGGTTGGGATCACTTTCTTCCTAGGCTCCCAATTTTACCATGACACCATCACTTGAGGAATGTTTAGCTGAAGTGGTCAAATCTCTTGATGCATTAAAAAAATATTGACACAAATCAATTAACCAAGATAATGAGAAGTTGTAGGTCTTCTCTAATCTCATGCCATACTATAATACAGTCGATATTTCTAAAAAGAAAGAATATGTTATGCACTAATGCAGTTGAAACAGACAATCCTCTTGAAAGTTTGGTTGTCATGAATGATGTTAGGTATGTATAGCTTATATATAATCTAAACATCCTACATCATTCTAGCCTCAAACCCATAGGGTTGTGTACGCTTATGTACCTCAAAATTAGGCCTCATAAGGCATAAATATCCCTCTTCCAAACACCATTGGCACCTATGGAAAATATCCTATAGGACCAATGGTACATGCAACTACTTCCCTAACTACAAACACCATCGGCCCCTATGGAAAATATCCTACAAGGATGATGGCATCTAACACTACTAATAAGGACAATATCGGCCACTATAAAATTAAAAATTGCAAGGTCAATAGTGTAGAAATTGAGCAAAAGATATTTTTTAAAGTCTCCCTAATTACACTTGCTTCTTCTCGATTTATTCTTGAGGACTCCCATCACTCACAGGCTACTACATAACTCAATCATGATGAGTGGGATCCTTTTGAAGCACTTTTCCAACTTCCTATGCAAATCCATTTTCTAGAGCTCATGTGTATGTCACCTTGCCACCGTGAGCATCTCATGACAGCCTCATTTGACATAAACATTGTCTTTACTCCCCATTTGGGGAAGAGTTCTGTATTACATGCCTCAGAGGAAAATGTCTTCCCTCAATTTTAGGAGCACTCCGTTTATAAAAACCTTATCAAAAATGCTTAATCTTTCATTATATTCCCTTTATCCTTCATGATCCCTGATGATCTCTTACTCTATGTGGATGATCCAACTCTTTTCATCTCATTTTATATCATCCACACTATGGTAAAACATTCTCTCATAGAAGAAGGATCTGACACGTGTGTTTTCTCACTGCACTTTATTAATGATCTTGGTTACTTCATATAAAACTTAAAATCTATATGTACCACTTGTCAAGGGTATGAAAACTAACAGATTCTACCCATGGGATACATTTGGTTATCCATTATTGTTCCTCCTAGAATTTTCTGAGTTAAACTCATGATTTTCAAATTTTCCCTATCTTATAATATCCTCCTAGGGAGGCCTTGGACTCATTGCATGCACGCAATCATTTTCTCTGCATGTAAATGTGTAAAGTTTTCTCACCTAGGAGATATCTATAAGAATAAAGGGGATTTTAATCCTTATAACTATGAAAAAATACAACAAAAGTAGACGTAAAATGTCTTAGCATTATACGAGTTATCTCACATCCCCTTTCGGCAACATCAACACTTTAACGCTCCTATAGATTCTCTCTGCGGAAATGTCAGTCATCCTGAATTGGTTGGGCATACACCTCCCAATCTCTTAGAGTATGATGATGATGATCCCGATGAGATAAAACTTAGAATTAATACTTCTAACATTCCTAATCTTATCATATCCTAGTTACCTTCTTCCTTGTGACATCTTTCTCACAAGAAGGATACCTTGGTACCCGTTGTCATCTTACATACACCATAGCCTTCATTAGAGCATGTGGTTTTATTAGAGACTATAGTCGAATATTTTGTGTGGATACCTCCACATCATATTACAATGATGGTTATACTTTAGATTATCCCCACCTGGCTAACTATGCCCAAATTCATGATAGGGAAGTCTTGTGTTACCAATAGATCCTTCACACTCGACATGCTCACAAAATAAATGTCATCCTGATACAAGAGGACTCCTTGAGTATGGTTGATATTTCTCCTATCTATCGGGTGTTAGAGCCTCATATTAATCCCCTAACCTCTTTATCTTATACTACCCTTCCACGCTCTACCATCCATCTAGTCGACATGTCTTCCCTTAAAGAAATAGATGTTTGTGTTGCTAGTTTTGACTACAAAGCTGATGAACTCATGGGTGATGACCCCATCTACTCTGTCTTGATGACTGAGATGAAAATTTTTCCATCACTTCCATCCTCACCCATTGCATCAACACTTTTCCCACCTATTCTCATTATCCCTCCACATCCTGTGACACTTCCCTCTCTACCTCTTTCCCTTATGGCACCCCGGTCTCCTATGGGTGAGCCATATTACACATGGTATGAGGCTTGGGGACATGACATCTCTGAATGTAGAGATTATCAATGACACATGAAGAATCTCAAAGTTGAGGTCAAACGAGATAAAACTAGAAAATTCACACAACCCTCCATTTCATCTCCCGTATTCTATTCTCATCATTGGTATTTAGCACATACCAACGTTGAATATTGGGTTATACATAGAAAACATCAGGTTCTTGAGTCCTCTTCATGTGAAAAAAATCATAGAGCCGAATCCTCTAAGAACCGACCACCTTTTTCTTGAATGACTAGACCAGAGCCTACTTATGGGTCACCACCTCGCCCCAATGCTCATCTCACTATGGATAAAATTTGACATGATATTCTCACCCAAATTTAGGATCAAAATGATGATACTCTATTTTCTGCATGATTTGAATTTCATCGGCAAGTCACTATTACACAACATGTCATAAAGGACCTCATGTCTTGAGCTAAAAGTGACATCTTACACCAGGTCGATGACATCATCACTGACACCTTATGATATTTTTCCCCTCATGGTTATATAGCTATAGTACCTTCATTACATTTTATTTCCTTCTTTGGTCTAAGCTCTTTCCTTCACTTGGAATTTCATCCCCCACTTGTTTCAACCTCTTCCTTATATCTCACATTTTCTTGGGCTCTCAACCCCCACTTAAGTTCTCATGCACTTCCTTTTAATTCACTTCATCCCTGTTTGGGCCGAGTGCCATGCAAGGATTTGTCATCCCTTACACAATGTCTCATCCTACGTTGGAGTGACGCGGTCTTGATTTTAGATATTTTGTCTTTTTATGCCCTGGCTTTTCTTATTGTTAGAGTTTTACGGTCTTGATTCTTCCTATTTTGGATTTATACGCCTTGGATCCTCCTACTTTTAGATTTATGTGGACTTGATTCCACCTATTTTTTCTTTATATGCCCTGTCTCCTCCTACTTTTGGAGTTTTTTTGTCTTAATTCCACCTATTTTGGCTTTGTGCACCCTGATCTTTCCCATCAGATCATTGCAATATCATGTGCATCCTTTCTTAGGCTTATGGCATTGGTTGGATTTATTTACATCGTAACACCCTGACATCCTATCATTGGATGTAGTGGTCATTTTTCCCCTTAGCTTCATCACGTTGCATGGGTTAGGATATCCTATCGATTCCCCCTCCCACCAATTTTACCATATCCAATCAAAGTTTCTCTTTAGAACATATACCTCATGTTTTTTTTCACTTCTCAGCATTTTTATATTCCCTTTGGGCTAATAATTCATCTTCTCATTATTTACACCTTCACGTTTATGATAGTTTCCCTTTGTACCTTCTACCACATGGTTTTTAACACCTTTTCAGTGTTGTTACCCACCCTTTGAGGATATACATCTATGACAGTATGACATTATGACATCTCAGCACTATGACATGACATTTTTCCCATGTTCCCCTAACTAGGGGATTTATGTCTCATTTTACTGATTATCCCCTATTTTTTCTTTTCAATTATTCTTCTTCCTGGTTCTTTTGTTGGAAACACAAGCACTGAGAGGGGAGGGTTGAATCATGGTTAATGGTTCTCATGTTGGAAACACATGACTAACCTAGAATCACTCTTAGGATTGGTATTTATTTTGAATACATTCTTATCTTGTACTTTGAATGCTTGAAACTTGTCGTTGTACCTAGGAGATTCATTTTGATAGCAATATCTTACAATATGTCCCTATCCATAACAATTATAACGCTTACCACCATTCTTGATTCTAGATTGATGTGACCTGAGGTTCAACCACAATTATCAGCCTTATGACCATAAAAAAATCCCTAGTAACATGTCAAACTTGTTGCACTTATAACACACAAGTGCATTCTTACCTCTAAGGCTTTCATTTCTCCAAATCTAACTAGATGGTTATTAGATACAATACCTAGCAGGATGAACCTTCTCTTGATAGTGTTATCAAATACCATTCCTTGATCTCTCATCTTTCTATCCCTCCATAAATGGTCATCTTTAACAAGCTTCCTACACTCCTTAACACTATGTCCAAAACCATTACAAGTATAAAAATATCCATTAAAATATATTTCATACCTTGATGCATTAGGTTTCCTAATAGGGTTAGAACTACTTAAATTTGTCTCCTTGGCCTCCTTCATGTTTACTTGATTACTTGGACCAGATTTTTCATCTTGACACTTCTCCATATGATCTCCTTTAAAACCTAGACATGTCTTGTTACTTGCTACTCTTTGACTCTCCAAGATTCCATCAAGAACTTCAAAGCTCTTCTCCAACTTTCCATACATCTTCAGCCTATTGTTTGATTCTTCTAATTCATCTTTCAAGGATCTAAATTATTCTTCATATCTAAGGTAATAATATTATTTATCTTTTAGGTTTTTTCACTCTATCAACTTGATATTCCACCTCTTTGAAGGCTTGACCATGCTTAACTTCCGTACAACAGATTTTCTCTTTCAATCCATAAATTAGGGACTATGAAATATCAAACTTCCTTTTCATAACTACTTCATATAATTTACCCATGCTTGTGCTTCAATAATATATCCTACAAGCTTTCAAACTTACTTCAAAGGACCTTGGTCTAATACCAATTGTTGGAAACACAAGCATTGAGAGGGGAGGGGTAAATCAATCCTTCTCCAAAACTTTGAAAACAATTTTAAACCTTAGCAAGCCATTCAATATTGATCAAAACTTTACAATGAGGAAATAATGGAATTCAAGCATAAGAAAATAACAAGAAACAATATATTAAGATAATGGTTAATGTGGGAAACCATTAAAGGAAGAAAAACCCACCGAAATCAATGCACTACTGTGGAAAATTATCCCATAAGGGATTACAAAGATTTTAATTTTTTGAGAACCCACTCAACTTGAAGTACCAACTCCAACAATTTAGTCAAGCACCTCTTGACAACTTTTACAAGCTCCAACTTGTATGGAAGCACCAGCTCCCAAATTTGATAAGCATTCACTTAGCCTTCACAAGGTTTTAATCACATTCATTTGACCTGGTTTCTTAAAACAACAAATATTTGCGATCTCCTATTCAGCTCCTCTATGTTCATACCTCCCCATCTTCATACACCTTGATTCACCTATTTTATCATCAACTTCATACTGATGTACTAATACATTCTTAAGACCTATTTCACACACATAATTTTTGTCCCTTATTCACACAAGGATGAACTCATCTTCCTCCTTTCACACATCATATTCTCATAAACTCACTCTTCACCTACTATAGCAGTCTGCAATACATCTTTTTACATACACATTTGGCCTCACACACACACAAGGATGAACCTATATCTAACACCTCTCTCTCATCAGCTCATTCATACTACAATATTGTCATCAAGAAAAAAAATTTTCATAATACATTGAGTCTTTCATATACACGAGGATGACATGCTCTTACACCTCTTACACTACATATTCTAATAACCCCTTCTCCTTCTAACTTCTTCTAACTCATAAATAAGATTTTATGATGACATCATCTAAAAATTGTCATAATGTCATCATTACTTCTGCATAGGGTGTCAGCTGCAAGTATTGACATTTCATGAACTATCATGATCATTTATAATATCTCATTAGGAATTATAAAAAAAAAATCTAAACTTATTGATCTTATGATAAAACTAAAGGGATTCCATTTTCAGACTGACAACTGCCAACTTATTTTCCAATAGTTTTATTCCTCCTTGTCTACTTCTTAACTTTGGATTATTTGTCTTCTATCTCTCATAGACAATGCACCAAGTGCTAGGATTTTTTTCACGCATTACTAATGTCCTTTCCTTTCCATATATAACCTTGAAAATCTTTGCAACTTGCCATTTTTTCTGGAAGACTCCGTTGCAACTAATATGCTTTACTAGGTGAATGATATTCAAAAACAAAATCTTGAACTCTGATGAATGAAATCACGCTTCAAGATTCATGTCATTCACTGAAATTGGGATGGATAAATTCTTAAATATGTCCAAGACATTATCAAATTATTTGAGGGCTGCATGGTGATGGCATTAAAACTTCCATTTAAACTCTTCTTCTCATTTAGTGTGTGCATAGTCATGGCAGCTCAAAAACACAGTCATAATTTTTCTTCAACCCAACACCCATGTATGAATTTCAAGAGCCTCTTAATGCTTGGATAATATTTTATGTGACCTGTGTTTCATCTTCAAATTACATGTGGCAGTAAATCTACCATATCTTCATTCACACCATGATACCACTGATTAGGACAAGGTCCTAATGGGTTTACATACACATAAAACTAGTCTTCAAAAATTGAGCAAGTTCACTCATCCAATAAATTGTTCATGCCTCACATGGAACCCTTTCAGGAAAGATAATTATCCCTTGTGAAAATTTATCAAACCTCATATCATGCATAATTTCAAGGTCATATAGGTTCAATATGCCTTGCATCTTATGAGACTAATCACACTAGGTCCTTAAGTCACAAAAACTAGTCTTGTCCTAGATGGCTTCCAATACTCCCAAACTTCACTTTTGTGCAAAAATAAATTGACAAGTGACACTTCATTAGAGACATCTAATCCATCTTCAAATACTTGCACTTTCATGGGTTGTGTGGATAAATTAACACTTGCACTCTTGTTTCTCAAACCTAATTGAATAGTCCTAATGAGGTAGTTTGGACCATTGGAGATTAGAACTATAACATCACTTTACCTAATCAAATTATTGGGCTCAAACATGTCATGTTGGAGCTTATATCATTTAGTTCATGCTCACCTTTCACTTCTACACAATGATCCACTCACACCCAAGACTCTTTCAAACCATCATGACATGGTTTTTCCTCTATATGCCTTAAGCGGAAGGAAATATTCAGTGAAAGGTATTTCACCCATATAATGCAAAGAACATGTGTCTAAAAACACTTCATGATCATCAAGAAACACTATCCCATACTTGCTTCCAGATCAGACTTTTCATCATGAACATATACTATGTATTATTGTACCATCAAATTTCTTCAAAATAATCATATTGTTGTAACATTACCAGTTGACATGTAGCATGTGACCACCACCAAAATGAACTAGGAAAAATCATATACAATCCTAGATCATCAAATCACCTTCCCCATGACATTTTAGGACTAAAACCTTCAATTCTTCTCCATTGCTCTCAAGGAAGGGTTTTAAGATGGTTTAGAACCCACTTAATTTATTAAGGATCGTTCATAAAGCACAGGGAATCATTATTCCTCATTCTAATTGAAAAATTATATTAACTCCATGCCCCAACATTAATGAAAGAACCAAGTCTGCATGAAAATATTTAATTTGTGAGTGAGCACATCAAACTTGACCCATGAAGCTGGAAATTGCCACTTCTGAGAAATCAGTAGCAACCCTAAAACCACTTTTATTTCTTCATCCTTTTGAATTTTTATTTGAAAATTTGTCCATAATGTTTTATTGACCTTCTGCACATGTCTTAATTCTCATTTAAGTATGCACTATATCTAAAATTCATCATCCACCTAAGACTTGTACATGCATCACTTAAGGCTTGTCCTCAGGAATATGCCTCTACCAGAACTTGAACATGCCTCTACTTGTTGACCTAAAAACCTGTATCACCTGTCAACATCCTCTCTATAATGTCCACAAAACAATACTCCTGTTTACTTGGAACTGATCATTCCTTAACTTTCTTTGACTTCATTCACCGAGCCATGTTTGCACTGGGTCTTGGAAATCAGGCCTAGTTGAGTTTGCTTCAATCCATGTTTCCATGTAACCTATGTTCATTGTTCTTAATCATGAAGAAAACTTGCACAACTTTGAGACAAGATTTATCACACCATCTTCATGCCCTCATGGGATCAACTTATCTGTGTAACCCGCTTTCATGCTTCCATTATCCCTCTAAGCACCTAAACTAGGTCTAGTATGATCACCTGCAAACCCATGCTCAAAAACTTGTACCTGCACTCTATGAGACTCGCATGATTGTCTTAACACCACTCTCTTCATGCTCTTCAATGACTTTACCATGACTTCTCTATCTTCCCCATGCCTTCATTCCATTATACAAAGTCATTCTACGCTGAACTAAGCCTCAAGAAAATATCACTAATTCCACTCATGCACACTTTTTCCACTCATGCACACTTGTGCCCCTCAATGCGCACTTTTTCACACCATGTTGACTATATCACATCATCACACACCTTTCTAAACCATCTAGGACATCCTCATGACACCCTATCGCATCACTATCATGCCTCTTACAAGCCACTATCTACTCAAGAAGCCAAACCTTACCTAGGTAATCTCAATCATGATACCATGATCTTTTTCCATGCCTTATCCTTCCATGTCACAATCACTACAACACTTACTCTTGCAATCCTTCATCCTCCTTTTTCATTAATGATCCTTTTATGTCAATGACAACACAACAATCACTCACATGTCAACAATCTATCCCTTTTCCATTGATGGAAAAAAACATGGTTCTTCTCCCCCTTTTTTACATTAATGACAAAGTAAATGCTTGCAGTACATGGTATTAATATTAAGCAACTTAGTGGGACCCCTTATTTGTTGGAAACATTAACCAAACTCATCATTCAAGCTCACAAAACTTGTTTCTCCTTCCTTGAATCTATTTTTGTCTTCATCATAGCATTGAATATCATTGTAACTCCCCCTAGGAAGATGCATTCATAGCACACATACATATTTGAAATGTCTGATCTTTGAGTGATAGCATCATCTTGACTCATAAATAGGTCCTATCTCAGCTGAAAATATGATTATTCTACCACACACATATTTTCACATGTAGGACTGATGAGCCCTAAAGCTATTCTTCAAAAAAAAAAACCCAACTTATCCTTGTTATAAAAACCCACATTTAACATGAAATAACCCCTTGTTTCTCCCCCTGGGATCGTTATACCACTATCTAACTAAAATCACAATAATAAAAACACATACCTTGATTTATTTCATGAAGATGGATCAAACATATCAACACAATCTTGAAACAATTTTTCAGTGCTTTTATAGCTTTCATTTCATGGCAATTCAACTTAATTAAGACAAATACCTTCTCCCCCTTAGATTATACATGTAAACATCAACACTTGTGGCATTATAGCCTCTTTAACACTTAAAAAACCTATTTTTAGAGTCAATAAATAGCTCGTCCTTCAATCATCCTTCTCAGACCTGTAGCTCACTATTTTAGAGCCCCAACTATGCACAACTACATGAGAAATAGTAATATTTACTCATACTAGTGCTAACACCTTTCAAACATTACTTCCTAGGGATAAATACAATTTTAGCTCCCCCTCAACCTCATACAACAATACACATCATCATGATCCTTCATGCTCACATTGAGAATGGTCATGCTTATCTTTACATACCTAAAACCATCACAGGACCAAACTTCTCAATCATACCTCTATCTTTTGACAGCTTCTGCATAATCTCTATAGGCCTTTATCAAGATGCAAATATTCATTCAAGAGACATCTTCAAACCATTTTGAAGGACTTAATAGCTTTAGCATAGACCTGGTCATGCTCACTCACAATACTTGCAACACAATGTAACCACTTGAAAAATCATCTTTTGTCTTCAAAAAACTTGAAAGCACCATTATACTTGCTTCTATTGATCATAATCATAGTCACAAATGCAAGAATCTAACAATTTTATGCTCCATGAAGACTTTTAGACCACTTATGCATTTTAACCACTTGGTGTAGTCTTTCTTATTTGTGACACTCTTATACAAGATATGATGGACTGATGAGAGAATACAATATTTTTAAAGCTTCTTAAGATGATTGATGAACACCTACTCACATGAACACCTTTGAATCCAAACCTTTTGAAGACCAAAAACCTTATGAATGACCTTAACTCAAAGTAAACATCACTGACTTCATTTTTCATAGGGATTTAACCACATTTAAAAATCTCATGTAGACCTTTAGAATGGCAACCATGAATTTTGAATGAGAAACCATATTATGGGTTTAGACAATCTTGATATAGACTCTGATAATATGATCTCATGAATTGATACCATGAAACACAAAGATTCACACAACTACCTACATGATTTGACAACATCTTACATAAGTTGAATCAATATGATAAAGCATTTTACTAAGTTTATTCATATTTAGATTAAGATCACACCTGACCTTTCATATGATCATAGAATGAGACATGAATTACACAACCATACCTAATGAACTACTTGAAATTGATCATTCACAAACTTGAAATGAAACTTAAAAATCATGAAAAATTTGAGTGACATCATGACCTTATTATCCTTTAAGGAAAACATGAACCTTCGGTAGTTATTAATCATGAATTAGTACACAAAGCATTTATCATACCTTATGGAGCTCTTAGATAACTTTTATTGAACATGATGCATCCTTGACATTCTTGGACCATAAGATCTTTCTTGAAGTATGAAAAATTGTTTGATTCAGATCACTTTTTCTTTCATAGAGATTTGAATGTATACTTTATTCTTCATAAGACCTGATATGCATTGATGTATATTTCCTTCAAAATCTTATACAGGACATATAAATCTCATAACATCTGTATCTTATTCACGTCTGATTAACATGTAACTTTGACACTTGCTTCTTGAATTTCATTTTAGACCATGGACCATTTATTTTCTTGAAGACTACCATAACCTTTGTATAATCATGACAGGTACACATACACACATTATTCATAGTTAGGAAAATCAATTAAGACTCAAACATACCTGGTTGTATACCTTGACAGACATTTTAATGTTCACTTATTTTATGATTATATACTTAAAGACTAGGGTGAATATCATCACAAAACACTATGATACACTTGATTAGAGATAGATGGACTGATTGAGAAACATACTTAACTATACAATAAATGATCTCAAGAAACATTTTCACAACCTTCCAACTCTTATGAAGACTTATCATAACCTCTATACAAACTAGACATGCACACATACCTTATGAAAGGAGATAAACATATGACATACCTTTTGACTATTCACACATTTTCAACATTGTAAAGAATTTGATCAGAAAACTATAGATTGGTAATGCACCTTCAAGAACACACCATTCTTCCTTCAAATGATAAATGTCTTCTAGAACCCTAGAGAAGACATACAAATTTATTAAATCACTAAAACAAGTATATAGTCATCAAATATCTCAAATACTTTATCCTCTCTCTTTCTTCCTTTGAAGATCCTCTCATTATTCTTGAGATTCCCTTTTTGATATGATGATTTCATCTCCTATATCTTCCATATTCTGATTGAAGTCTTGAAAAACATATATGATACCCTTGCATTCACTTGCTCTCTCTCAGTTAGGGCTAAAATTCCTTCATGAGTTGCATTAGTCTTGTCTTCTTCCTTTTTATATTTATCAAAACTTTTTGATATCTTGTTTGAACTAGTATCTCCTATGATTGTCTATGATTCCTTCTCATTTCTACCATTTTTACATATTGTCTTCTTATCATGATTTTCCTCTTCAGAATCTAAAATCAGTTTCTTTGACCTTATATTTATGGGTCAACATCTTTATTTTCAGACATGATTGTTATCAGACATGACTGACTTAAACTCACTTTTAGGATTGGTTTTCATTTTTAATACCTTCTTATATTTCCCTTTAAATGCTTGAAATCTACAGCTATACCTAGGAGATTCGTTTTGATAACAATATCTTGTAATATGTCCTTATACATGACAATTGTAACACACCACACCATTATTGCTTCTAGATTGATGTGAACTGAAATTCCAACCACAATTAGTAGCCTTATGACCATAAAAATTCCTAGCAACATGTCCAACATTGCTATAGTTATAATAGACAACTTTATTCTTACCACTCTAGGGCCTTCATTTATCCAAATCTGCCTAATGGTTCATAGAGACAGTACCTAGTAGTATGACCCTTATCTTAACAATTGTAGCACATAATATTCCTTGATTCCTTATCTCTTATATCCCTCCATGGATGGTCATATTTTATAAATATCTTCACACACTCCTTATCTCTATTCCTAAAAACATTACAAGAATAACAATATAAATTAAAATATATTTCATACCTTGATACATTAGGTTTCCTAACAGGGTTAGACCTTCTTGAATTTGTTTCCTTGGCCTCCTTCATGTTTTTCTTGACAACTTGGACCAGTTTTTTCATCTTCACACTTCTCCATATGATTTATTTTGAAACCTAGACCTGTTTTATCACTTTTTACTCTTTGAATCTCCAAAATTCCATCAAGCAACTTCAGAGATCTTCTCCAACTTTCCATACATCTTCAACATGTGTTTTACTTCTTCTAATTCATATTTTAAGGATCCCATTAATTATTCTTCATATCTAAGGAAAGCATATTATTTGTCCTTTAGGGATTTTTTTCACAATATCTACTTCATAGTTCCATCTCTTTGAATGACTTGACCATGCTCAGCTTCCATAAGAACTAATTTTATCTTTCATCACATGAATTAAGATAGGCTCTATCAATCTCAAAATTCCTTTTCATAACTGTGACTTGCATATAATGAATACCCATCTTTGTGCTTTAAGCTTTATATCCTCCAAGCTAATCAAAATTTCTTCATAAAGGATCTTTATTTGATACCAATTATTGGAAACACGATGTTCAATTGAAGAGGGGATGGGTGAATCAGTGCTTCTTAAAAACTTTGAAAAACAATTTTAAACCTCAGCAGTCTATTCAATGTTGATCAAACCTTTACATATGAGGAAATAATAGAGCCATTAAAGCATATAAAAATAATCAAAAGATCCACACATGAATACAATGGTTAATGTGAGAAACCCTTAAAGCTTGATATCAAAACCCAAATTAAATTCAATGCACTACTATGGGACAATTGTCCCATAAGATTATTACAAATGATTTCAATTTGTTGAGAACCCACTCAAATTGAAGACACCAACTCCAACAATTTCAGTAAGACACCAATTTTTTTTTATTACAACTTGGCATCGAGATAGTTTTCTAAAACAATGCACACTATACTTCTTGATTACAACAGTTGGCCTCATGATTCATCAGGATAAGAATGAGAACCACAGAGAAAAGGATCTTAGGAATCTTACAAATGTGATCTCATGTTCAGCTCTCTACTTGTGTTATTACTAGTTCTACAGCATACCTTGGGGTGTCACCTATTTTCCCAATTACTTCATATTACTACCTAAAGGCAATTTTGTCAGAGGGACCGCACACATGATTTTTGTCCACCTATGCTATGCATACAAGGGTGAAAGCATCATCAACTACTTCTCTGCAGACATTATTCTATCAGCTTTTTTTGCGTATTACAATCCAGGATTTTGGAACATACACAAAGCACTGATGTGGGGAGGGATGAATCATGCTATAATCCAAACTTTGACTTGTATGGCAACAAATCTATGCTTTCAATCTTAATTCATATTTATACTAGTTAAGTGGTGAAATTCTGGACACTATCCACTGAGTCTTATGGAGTTACACTTGAACTACATGGATATGCTCGATGTGGGAAACTCTTCAATCACCCTGAATAATAGGCCACTAGTAATCAATGCAAGTAACTTGGAAAAATTCATATTTACAGGAGTTTCTAATTGATGTAATTTCATATGTAATTATATCATCAATTTATTGAGTATTATGGAATATCATGGACTCCAAAATTTAACCTCCACCCACTTGATCTTAACCTCTTCTGTTTTGCATGGAAGCTCTAAACTGTCAAATGTCCTATCAAGCAGTCACTAAGCCTCTGTAAGGCTTGGAAGTCTTTCTTATAGGAAGCCTTTCAGCCATTTTATGCACATCAACCGGGGATTAGCACTGCTAATAAAGAGGTCACTGTTGTACCATTTGCAAATTACATAGAATCTTAATGGTTAGTACCATAAATTTGATCTTAACTTTACTCTTTATAAAGCCCTAATAACCAGTCTATATCGATGAACACTTCATACAACTGTAAGAATCATTATGTGAATATAACTCAGATCTTGATCATACATATCTTTTTAGCATTGAATCTCTACATATGGGGGGTGAAATAGTCAGCGGCAATATCTAGAGAAATCCTTTTTTCTATTCATAATATATAGTCTTCAAGTCATAGCTCACTAGATATCATACATATAGGGGAATTCATAGATTTTAGGGGAGCAGGGGAGACCCTCAGGAAATTTAAAAGGCAATTTGTGCTTAGCACACTTGGAAACCCCCACACTGCATTGAGTGCTAAATCCTCTTTAGGGAATGCTTTTGTAACTGCCATAATGGATTGCCTCAAGAGACTTCATTCAACATCCTAATGGTGGAGAATGACATTCACCAAACACACATGATCCCTAATGGACAGTCATTAAGAAATCACACAGGTTCCCATTTAGCAGGAACAGTCATCCAATCATCCTTCACTAGGTATATAATATCATATGTGGGTAATTATCATATGGCGGATATCCTCAGCTAAAAGGAAATGTTGCCCAGTGTCTGAAGAAACTACAAAGATCACCATGGGTTAGATTGACATCTAACTTTGTAACCCCCAAGATTTAGAATGTCTTTTTTCCACTTAAGATGGATTTCTTTGTCTCTGAGCAAATGTAGCTCATTCTAACCATATTTACAATCAGAGGCTAGTGTGGACCAAGTTGAAAAACATGTTCTACACCTATCACATGATCCTTAGACCTTGATGAGTTTAGATTTTGAAATTCATATTTCTGTCCTCAAGACTCCAGTTCAGATGGTCATAGGTAAGCTCAATAGAAGTATCCAAATCAACCAAGACTTCTTAGAAAATGTAGTTTTCAATCAAATTTCTTTAGTTTTAGGATCAAATATATGACAATGTACATGTTTATTAAATTGTTTTACCAATAGTTCTTATTGACCTAGTTATCCAACTTCACCAACTTAGAGGTGTAGATTAAACACCTCCATTCTCATGAAACCACACATTGATTTGGACAAAGTCATGGAAGAGTTATAGACTGAGAAAATTAGATCCTCACACAAGGGAGACCATAAATTTCAGTCCATAACAAGTGGGATTCATGGTTCTCATAAAATACCTTTCCAAAAAGGTCTTGATCCTTATCAAATGCAAGAGAAAAAGACTACTATGAAAAAACCACAGTACACAAGGTTTTCAATATGAAATCTATGCCTACCTTCCAAGAGAGGACCTTTTACTTGGTTGTGAATACCTAAAAACCAATCTTACTCAAGAAGTGTTAAAACAGACCTTTCATACCAAACCAATGCTTGGAATACTTAATATGAGTTTTCTAACCATAAATATCAAACACTCACATTTAGGGGTTATGTGTATAAAATCATGCTTGTAATTTCATTTCTCATACCTTCTTGACAAACCTGATGGGGTAGATTTTACGTAAGCCATTTTAACTTATTTTGCTTGGAATCTGGCATGTCCAAACTCCTATAATGTCGATTCAAACATATCATAGTGATATTAATATGAAAGACATCTGAACATGGGGTTATATCCTTCACTGCAATAACTATTCTTTTGCATCCACATGTCCTCTCAGTCCAACTTGCATAGCTTTGTCATATTCTAGCCCTTAAGAGACATTTCGAACAGGTATGACATGGTTCATCAAAAAATTTCACTAGGAACTTCCTAAAAAAATTATTTGATCATATAGGGGCACATCCCAAGTTTTCTCTTCAACCAATAGGGGTTTAGTGGACCTCATCTTGAACCTAGGAATGGGTTGACTGTACCATCCAAATCAAAGCTTCAAAACACACCTTGCTTTCAGTGCCAAAAACATTCCACTTACATATGGGTGCTAATGATACCACCACTAAAATGAAGTAGGAGTATTATACATCAAGAACGAAATCTTCACATAGATTTTTGGGTTAAGTGATTACCATGACTTAATTCTTCATTTCTTAAACCATCGCCTATCAAAGGAGGGTTTTAGGAGGGTTTTTATAGCTACATAGCTGGTTAATACTTCATTCGTAATGGGAGTATAGAGCCGTCATTATAAGGGATTCAAATCTTGAAAATTTCTCTAGAGAATAAATGCCACCACCACTAATGAAGATATTAGACCACCACGTTTACTTCATGAGACAAGTACCCATTATCTTCTGCAACATGTCATCAAACTTTTTAGCTCAAAGGTATAGGCACCATCTGAGTCATTTCAAGAGCAAGTTTTCACCAAAAACTATGTATTTTCCCCTATATTTATCAAGCTCTAATGGAATTTTGACTTCAAAAATTCCTTCAATCCCAAACTACATATGCAAGCATGAATCCTCATGAATAAATTTAAGAAAATGCAACAATTTTTATTAGAAACTCATCAACCTCCAAGTTTTGTGCATGTTTATCTAGCTTGTTCTCAAGAATGAGCTTCCAAAAGACCTCGACCCTTTCTCTAACAATTAAATCTTGCCTGACTGGCACCATTCCACCTCTCTTTGTACACCGCCACCATACTTATTCCATGCTTTTTTTATGTTTTGTGGCTTCCCCTGAGTCTTTAAAAACTTCCATGATCCATCTTATTCATTGCACTAGTTCTGCTTAATGCCGTGGAGACCTAATTGAGCTTGTTCTTCACCTCATGGAACTCCACTGAACATGGCATATGTTTCATCGTTCTACGGGTTGCCTGAGAACCCGCACAACACTACAATTAGGTAAAACCCACGTGACACTAAGTTATAGTATTGTAGTCTTCTTCAACCTTAGTTACATGTTGTTAACATGATTTTCCTTTTACATCAATGATGGCAACTCAGTAGTCACATACTCCTTGTATTATGGCTTTTTCTTGGCGGGATATACATTCTGCCTTGTGCAGATTTAAGGACCAACTCCATGGAACACTTAATTTCTCATCAACTCATTCTGTGCAAGACTATTATCATCCTACCATGAAAATCATTTTTCATAGCATCCTTACTTATTTTATTCACACATGTGGGTTCACATGATATTCCACCTTTATTTACTGGATATTATAATCCCTAAATAACTGCTCTGAACTTCCTTCAACCCACGAGATATTAATCCTTGATTTCGCAGATTAGGAGAACTCATAGAAAACTAATATCATAAATTCTGTGAAACATTACATCTACATGTTCTGTGGATATTCCTAAGTCATGACCTTTTTTAAGTCCAAATGTGAGTATTGGGTTAACAAAATATCTATTAAGGGTATTTTGGATAAACAATCCTTAAACTTTCTACAGGGTCATCTAAAACTATAGATAGATATTCCAATTTTCAGTCAGACTATCTACACTGGGCATGGAGTTTTATCAGTTTACACTTCTTCTGAAATGTATGATTTGTAATTTGTATCTTCCCCAAGCTATCATATACTCATGAGGGATCACAAGTATTACCTATAACCTGTTCAAAATATGTTACTGAGGGTCCTATAATTTTCATCTATGAGATACTAGAACATGTGCCAAAACGTCATTAGAGAAATGAAAAATACACTAGGAATAGAGTCAACTGTGACTAGGTGTATGAACTTGAAGACACATTAAAACTAAACTAATATGTGTAAGATAGACACCTTTCAGCTTTAAAAGTAATTGTTTAAGGTAGATTACATTGACTAGAATCCTAAGATCTATCTCCATAAATATGTTGACAATTGGAAAGCATTACATTATTGTATTGCCTGAAACAATATATGGCTTAATACTTCATATAGCATTAAACTCTGAGTGGCTTCTCAATTGGGTGTGCTCTTTAATGATCCCATTTGAGGAACACAGATCACAAGATTTCTTGAAATCTTCTAGCCACTGCTTCCATGGTGAACTTTCAAACACTTATTTACCTGAGCTTGATTGGAGAATGTCATCACTGTGACCTATGGCTTGATCCCTTAACTTCTCTAGCTCTGTGAGCTCTACATGTTTAATTTCCAATGGCCTTCACCTCAAACATTTTAAGTTGATTAATGAGTTTTAGAGTCTGTAACTTAAGAGATATTAATAGTTTAGTTTCTTTATCATAAACTAGCTTGTAAGGTGATTTTTCATTTGACCTCTTAGGAGCGATTTTATCATTTCATAAGGCTAATTTCAGTTTCCTGTGTCATGTCCTTTGATTTTCTTTCAATTTCCTCATTGTAACCCTCAAAAGGCTTTTGTTTGTTGACTCATCTTGTCCATTTACTTATCAAGATGAGGGGTGGAATAAATATTTACTAACCTTATTAAATGTTAGGTTAACATTAAATAATATACATAAATATGAATCCAAACATTTAACAAATAAAATAAAAAAAATAACACATTGACACCAAATTTAATGTGGAAAACCCAAATGGGGTAAAAAATCTATAGAAAAGATATTTCATTAATGAGAAATTTTTAACTAGTCCACTAACTCCTATCCTCACTTCTTGTTCCATATTTTTAACCTGGTGTGAATTCCATTCACCCAATTATGGCCCACCACCATATTTAAATAACCCCAAGGGTTATCAATATTAAGTGACGGAGTGTGCACCCTGATTTAATCAATAATAAGTAATTAAATAGCTAATAAATATTATATAAATTTAATAAATTTTATATTAAATAATAAATAACATAAACTATATTCTAAATTATTTAATTATAAACTAAACATTATACACACTTAATATTATGTTCTAACACTCCCCCTTAATATTAAGTGGGGATTCATATGCCAACATTACCTATTTCTACAACAGGATTTACAAATCCATAAACCATTAGTGAAGGTTTAGGCTAGCATATCACTTTTGAAGGAATTATAACTCCTCCATCATGTTCAACTTACCGTTTAGTACAAAAGGATTTGGAATCCATAAATTAGAAGTATTATTTAGGGTAAGCATGATTTGTGAGGCTACATCCCACCATTTCTTATGGAAAATTTTCTTAAAACCACATCTATAGGAGCATTTTATAACACAATGACCTCCTTTACAAATAGATGCAACACACTAGATTGTATACCGCAAAATCTATCAATTTACAAAGATCATAAAGATCTATTTACAATGCTTTATACGAGAGCAGAAGTATAGAGGAAAAGGAGTCATTAACCATCCGGCCATTAGGAGGTGACATTGCTATGCACATTTCCCCTCAATGGTAACTCTAAAATGCCAAGCATTATATAAAACTTACATAACTTTACAGCACACAATGGATTCATAAACATGTATGCAACTTGAGATTTAGTCGGGAAGTACTGGAGATCTATATCACTGCAGAGAACCTTCTCTTGGATAAATTGCATATGTATCTCAATATTCTTTGTCCTTTGATGTTGAACTATATTTTTAGTGAGAACAATGAAACAATGGATATCACATAGAAGAGGAGTATTTCATTTAGCTTCTATGTGCATCTCTTCCAACAATCGCTTCAGCCACATGACTTCTTTCACTACTTCCATTACACTTCTATATTCTACCTCAGTAGAATAAATAGAGACTGTTGGTTTCTTTTTACTACTCCAAGTAATGACACATGTACCAAACTTGAAAACATATCCAATTGTAGACTTACGATCTATCACATCACCAGCATGGTCAGAATCACAATATCCATATAAATATGCATTCTTAGAAGAAATATAATGTAAACCAAAATTAATTATTCCTTTAATATAACGCAATGTCCTTTTGGCTAACTTCTATTGATCATAATAAGGCTCCTGGATAAACCTTGAAGTAATCCCTACTGCATAAGCAATGTCAGGTCTAGTAATAGTTAGATAAATATAACTACCTACAAGTTGCCTGTGCAAAGTAGGATTAGATTTTTCACATGCAGGTTTAGGATCAAGTTTACATCCAACTTCTATAGGAATACCAATAGGTTTACAATCAATCATATTAAACATTTTAAGAAAATTTGTGGCATATTGTGATTGATATACAATAAAAGAATTTTTATCCTGAAATATAGTTATGCCCAAAAAATGATGCAATAATCCTAAGTCTATCATCTCAAATTATTGCATTAATTTAGCTTTAATTTTCATAATTAAACTATTAGAATTACTATTGATAAGCAAATCATCAAAATACAATAGAATGAGAATGATATTATTTTCTTCAATTTTAACAAATAAACCATTATCATAAGAACAATTAGAGAAACCAAATTCATTGACAAAACTATTAATCTTTGCATACCAAGCTTTAGGAGCTTGTTTTAAACCATATAAATATTTTTTCAATTTACAAACATACATTTCTTTACCTGGTTCTTCAAATCCTTTAGGTTGGGTCATATATATTTCTTATTTTAAATCACCATTCAAAAAATCATTTTTGACATCTATCTAATGGAATTCCTAACCATATTGAGTAGATAAGGCAATCATAATCCTTATTGTGATCATTTTTGTAACTGGTGAAAATGTTTCAACGTATTTAATAGTGGGTTTTTTAGTAAATCCTCAAGATACTAACCTAGATTGAATTTATCAACACTTCCAATAGCTTTATATTTAATCTTGTATAACCATCTAGATCCAACTATACTTTATTTTTTAGGAGGAGGGACTAAATCCCAAGTTTGATTTTTAATCAAGGTAGAATATTCATCTTTCATTGCATTTATCCATATTTCATCAAAAGAAGCTTCTTCTAAAGATTGGGATTCAGGTTCAATAATGCCATCAAGGCATGATATGTATGTTGACTTGTAATCATTTTCTGAAGATTTTTTAGGATTAGCGTATTGAATAATAGACTCATCCCATCTATACATTTTGGTTATAGAGGAAATAGGTACTAACACTTTTTTAACTATAGGTTCGGTACTAAATTCATCACACACATCATTTTCATTAGAATCGTCATGAATAATAGAAACAGTAGATGAACAAAAAAGATTTTCTAAAAATTTTACATTCCTATTTTCTATAAATTCTCTTTTTAAAGGATCAAAGTTCCTATGACCTTTAGTTTTGACACTGTATCCTATGAAGATACAAGAAAAAGAGGTTTGATCAAGATTCTTCCTTTTTTATTTTGGAATGAAGAGAGAAGAAGGGCTACCAAATATTCTCAAATGAGACACACTTGGTTTTTTATTTAACCACTTTTCCAGAGGAGTGGACTTAACTAAGGCTTTAATGGGAACTCTATTCAAAGATATGAACAACAGTGTTCATTGCTTCATCCAAGAGGAATTTAGGAAGATGTGTTGAATGCATCATAATTCTAGCCATTTCCAAAATGGTGTGGTTTTTCCTTTTTACGATCCAATTCTGTTGCAGAGAATAGGGAGCAATTAGTTCTCTTTCAATGCCACATTCGACACAAAATGAGTGAAATTCCTTACTGACGTATTCTCCCCCATTATCATTTTTGATCCTCTTAATTTTATAGCTAGAAGAGTTTTCAACTAAAGCTTTGAATTGCTTAATTTTAGACAAGACATCATATTTATTTTTAATAAAATAAGACCAAATCATACAAGATAAATCATTAATTAATGTGACATCATACAGAGAAACATTAAGGGATGTAACTTCTAGGGGTCCTCAAACATCACTACGGACAAGTTCCAAAGGTTCAGAAGAATTTACATCATGATGACTGTGGAAGGGGTTAGAATATTTCGTACCACGTAAGCACCCTTCACATGAATCATGATTTTGGGAAATAGGTGGCAGACCAGTTACTAGGTTTAGTTGAGACATGTCATACATGCTCCTAAAATTGGCATTACATAGTCTCTCATGCCATAATTGCATGTCACTTCTTTGAGATGTCAAACAAGAAGTAGAGGGAAAACCGTTAAACACATACAAACCATCTCTTTGTATGACTTCAACTATAGTAACATCATTTTCATCTTTAATAAACCATTTATCTTTTATAAATGTTACACTATAGTTATTTTTATTCAATTGAGAACAAGAAACAAAATTAATTTTAAGTTTAGTCACTAACAAAACATTTTTAATAAAACCATTTGAAAAATTTTCTTTACCTTGTCCCTGAACATAGAGAATGGAATGATCTCCCAAGTAGATCTGGTCATTACACTCTCTAAGGTTATATAGGATATCGGATCTAAAATTCATGTGCTTAGAGGCACCATTGTCCAATATCCATTCATTTTCCTTTGCAGTGCCAAATGCAGCATACAAAGCAATTACATTGGATTTTTTATTATTTTTCTTATTCTTGTTTTGGTTTTAATTTTGGATGGATTTGTTTCCCTTTTGATTTCTGAAATTTGACTTATTATTTTTAAATTTACAATATTCTTTCTTATGGCCAAATTTTCCACAATAATGACATTTACCATCAAGTCTAACTCTTAAATTTCCTAGTTTCTTGTCTTTACTAGGAGGTTTAAAAGTTGATTTATTATTTTTGTTGAATCTAGAAGGTTTACTTTTTATTTTTGAGTGAGTACCTGAGTGGCATTATCTTTAGAATCAAAATTTGTAATTACTTTATCTTCCCAAATCAGGAGAGCACTAAGGGTTAGCAAATCTGGAATGTCTTGTTTTGTTTGATATTTAGAATTTAGAATTGAAATGAAATTTCTAAATTTTTCATGAATATTCAACTAAATAATGAAATAAAGAAATTTATCTTGAATTAAGTTACAGCTACACCCATCTAACTGAGACTTAATATTTTTAAGTTTTTCCAGATAATTAATTACCTTTTCATCTCCCTTCATGGGAGCTATCAAAATTTCTAAAATCAATTTAATGTTTTTCGATAAACGCATACTTTCATGCATCAATTCCAATTAAATCCAAGCCTCACTCAGGATTTTTTAATTCCCAATATGAAGTAGAAAATCATCCTACATGCTCCAAAAAATATTGAACATCACTTCCTACGCTTTTTTTTTATATGCAACGACGTTTTCCTTAGTTTCTTGTCTTCTAGTTGGAGCCTTCTCAGTTTTGTTCACAACTGCTCATAGTTTGCGAGACATGAATTCTACCTTCAATTGAATTTTCCAAATGTTGTAATTATTCTCATTTAACATCTGTCATTTATCAATCGTAAACTGATTATACCCCATTTTCACATAAATAAAATTAAATAATTAATGATTAAAAAAACAATCAAGGTTTAGAAAGATCCTTCTGTCATTGTTTTAATCCTCGTGATTGAAATTAAATGAATTTATGCCAAAAAGGTCATGTGAAACATATAATCTACATAGGAATGTATTATTTTGACAATAATATTATTCAATCGAAATGTGAGTGAATTTTTTTATTTTTCCAGACAAAAAACAACAACAATTTATTCATCGTGTCACAAAAGCCTCATTTCAAAAAATTAACCTATCTAATTAAACTAACTAATTTTCTTAGTTTAAAACCTAAATTTTTTTAATTCTATTTAATTTTAAGCACAATAAAAAAAGAATATAAAAAACATTGTGTGTGTGTGTGTGTGTGTATATATTGGAGCTAAGCTCCTTTATATGTGTATGGCTCGGTCGAGTTAGGTTACCCATGATCAGGGGATCATTTTTGAAAGTTTTCTAAACATCCTTAAATGGTTTCAATTTAGAAGATCATCTCGAGAGCTTTCCAATGATTGTAAGAATGCAGCAAACAGACATCAGGAGCTCTAGTTATGTCTGGTCAAAGTTCGGTCAACGGGAAAGTCAACTCTAGTCAACTAGTCAATAATGGACCAATGAC
Organism: Taxus chinensis; assembly: GCA_019776745.2. Classification (NCBI taxonomy): domain Eukaryota; kingdom Viridiplantae; phylum Streptophyta; class Pinopsida; order Cupressales; family Taxaceae; genus Taxus; species Taxus chinensis. Next base: position 84,418,349 of record CM034153.1, on the reverse strand, counting down.
ACTGCGACACGTGGCAAAAAGGAAAAAGGGAGTTGTTTGCTGGTTTTCGATCACTGGTCTTTGACGAGTGTAAAAATGGAGCACGGGAACAAGAGGCTCAACTTTTATTACGGAGGGGAGCCCGGCCGTCGTGTGGACTATGGTATTATCGCCAACATGGTGGGTTCACAAGCCACCACGTGGCTTGCCACCACTCGTCGAATTCGATTGATTTGCCTATCAGGAATCGACAAGTGGAATATATACTATTGACCGAGTTAATTATTTCCATACCACATTACATGGGTCGAAATTATATTTACTTGGTAAGTCCATTTTCCAAATGCCACGCATATATGCCAAACTGCTATATATTAATGTTTATACATTAGTATCAAAGCCCACAAAATTCTCCTAACCGCCAATTTAACCATGCTATTGCCAAAATTCCACGTGGAACGGAGAAGGTGAAGCGGTGTTGGAGGGGGCAAATCCATGCGTGGAAATCCACGTGGTGATCAAGGTGGGGGCGGTTATGCTCCAAAGTGGTCCTTTGACCACTATGTTTGGGTGGAGGAAGGCTATTTAACGCCTTAAACATTATCCACCCACAAAATGTGGGATTCACCCACTTCAAAATCTGCTCCAATTGGGATTTTATCCCATTAAAACATCCATCCGCCAATATGGGTATTTGATCCCATTTTTCATGCATGGCTAAGGTTTAAAAATAGTCTTAGGATTATATTTAATCCCATTAAGAATGCTAAGCCGCCCATTATTGGGAATTTTTATCCCAAATTACATGGTATGGGTTTAGGCTAATATTAGCCTAAGATAATATGCAAATGCATATTTTAAGGGCCCTAATTTTGTATAAATAGGGAACCCGTTCTTTGTAATAGGGAGACAGGTGTGCAAAGGAGGATAAAGACCAGATCTCAGAAAACTCCATTTTTGAAGGCTCTACTCTCAGATTAGGCACTTGCAGTAAAAAGATGAAATGAAGAAAATTCTGAGATGATTCCAACGATGTAAGATTTGATATTTTTTGTTGAGTTTTAACCTATTTTTGGAAGCTTTGAATGCAGTTTTTAACAGGCATCTACAAGATAGCTAGTTGGAAAACATGAATTTCAATGCACTTCTGGTCCGAATTGTGACTTGGTGTAAACATGAAAAGTGTTCATAATTTAGAGATGATCTCAGATATATGATTTTATTTCATAGAATGTTTTTAAATCTCCATTTTTAGGTGTTTTTCTAACACAGTTGCAGGGAGATCACATTGTGAAAACACTGTAGGAGCCACGGATCATTCTTGGGACAGTTTCTGCTATTTTTCAGACTTCTTGGGACATTGATCAGCTCATTTGCAGGTTGTGATTCATTATTGGTTGTTTTTAAGAGTTATTGTACTTACATTTCAATATTATTAATAGATCGGTTCAATCTGAACCCGGGGACGTAGGAATTTCCGAACCCCGTAAACAATCTCGTTTGTTATCTGAGTGTTTTCAATTTTCTGATTATTTATTTGGTACACAAGTTTTCTGCACTTCTATGGATGCATAATAATCAGAATTTAATAAATTTTTTGAGTTTAGAATACTTAAAATTGGTTAAGAAAATCACGATCTTTGGAAACTTTTAAAAGTGAAAAAAATACAACACACGTTTTCAGATCAACCCAACTCGGTGAGCTAATTTATTTTTATATGCCATTAAAATTATCATATATGTGTTACTAATGCTAATGTATGTTATGTTAAACCAATGTTTTTATGTTATACAGAACTCATTTAACTATCAATAACCGAGCCACATTTACAAATTTCAACTTTGCAATTTTAAACCAACAATGAGCCTAACCCGCATCTGAGCCACATACAATGCATAGTCACCGCACTGATTTTTATGAGCCAAGGCTCGCGGGCCACACACAACCCACTCACACCAAGCCTAATACATCCCGCGTCCAAGAGGGATGAGCTATAATGACTCTCTAAACAAAATGCATGTGGTGTGAACGAAGTTACAACCACAATCTAAACCAGTGTGCCTCTTAAAGGCTAAACGAAACTACTTTCCCACCAATGTGGGATAAAAATCCTAGTATAAAAAAATAATGTCCTACATGATCATGGTGACAGAGGAGTGAAGGAGGGTGTGTGGCAACATGCAGTGGGAGCTCAGTTGGTCGGCTCGTATGAGGGAAACAGGGGCACGTTGCGCAAATGTAATGAAGGGGGGTTTTGGTTACACAGAGTTTGTCAAGTGGCAACGGTCTAGGAGGGTAGACACAGAATGGGGTCGATCCCTTCATTATAAAAATTAAGACCTAGAAAAAAAATATTAAAGGTTAGTAAAGGCAGCATAGTTTAGGTTTATAGGATAGTTAACTTTTATAGGATAGGCCGCATATTATAGGTATAGTTTATATATAATATAAACTATAGTATAATGTTTTTATTATAAAGTTTTATATAAACTATATAATATATATTTGATTTTTTTATTTTTGATTTTTATAAACCATATCTTTAAAAAATGATTATAGTTTTAAACTATAATATATAAGGTTTAAGAAGAAATGTTACAAACCCTTAATTAAAGAGGGACCCAAAGGACATGGACATGGAAAAAGTATTAAATGAACTTTACCAGGAGTTAAAAATTCTTGAATCCAGATGAGAAAGAAAGTTAATCTTGGAATTTATAAGGGAGACAACATTTTTCACACTTCTAATGAGAAAAATGGAAACCCTCTTTTAATGGATCTTGTCTCCTCATTTATTTACGTACTTGAATTTAACCTTAAATGGATTTTATCATGCACATGTGAAACTATATCAAAATTGGAAATATTTCAAATATAGTTGTTCCTTACATGATCTCGTAAAAATGTTTCAAGTGTTGGTAAGAATGAAATCACATGTGCACACACCAATATCAATAAAACATGTTCTGGAGAGGGAAGGAGGGTTAAATAAATATTCCTAACCAACCAATCAACCATGCAATTGACATGTCTATTGGTTAATTAAATTAATAAACATTACCAAACTACTCTAAAACCATATTAGGACATACTTATGAATAACTATAAAAATATTTATTAATCCAAACATTAATAACCAAACATTTAACAAAGCAAATAAAAGAAATAACACATTGACACCATATTTAATGTGGAAACCCCCAATGGGGTAAAAAAACCATGGAAATAATTTTCCATTAATGAGAAACTTTCAACTAGTCTAGTAAATTATGTCCTCACTTCCTGCTCCATTTTATTACCTGGTGTATATTCCCTTCATCCAATTATGGCACAAAACCATATTTAAATAACCCCAAGGGTTATGAATATTAAGTGACAGGGTGTACACCCCGATTTAATAAAAATTAGTTATTAAATAACTAATAAACCTAATATAAATTTTATATTAAATAATAAATAACATAAACTATATTCTAATTTTTTTTATTATAAACTAAACATTATACGCACTTAATATTATGTTCTAACAACAAGTCTTTTCTTAGATAGCTTCCAACACTCCAGAATTCACTTTCATGTCAAACCAAAGCATGGGACACTTTGCTAGAGAACTCTACTCCATATTCAAACATTCACTTGTATAGATTGTGTGGAGAATTTAACATTTGCAATCTTGTTCCTCAGACATTCTTGATCATTCCTAATAAGACAATTTGGACCATTAGATCTTAGCCTCTAAATCACTTACCTGATCAAATTTTTTCCTTAAACATTTCATGTTGGACCTCTCTCAGCTATCCATTCTCACATTTCACCTCTACACAATGCCTTCACATCAATACTTTCTAAAACCATCATGACTAGTTTTTCCTCTATAGGCCTTAAGCGGTAGGAAACATTTGGCAAAAGGTTTCACCCATTTAATACATAAAACAGGTCTAAAACACTTCATGATCATCAAGAACACTTTCCATACTTTCTCCCACATAATGATTTTCAATATGAACCCTACTATACATGATTATACTATAAAATTTCTTTAAAAAACATATTGTTGTACTTTACCAGCTGACCTGGAGAAATTAACTCAGCTTTCCCAACTCATTTAAAGATCAAAACCTTCAGTTCTTCTCCATCATTATCAAGGGATGGTTTTACAATGGTTTAGAACCAACTTAACTTCTTAAGGATCATTCATAAAGCATAGGGCATCATTCTATCTCGTTCCAATTACAAAATGATCTGGACTCCATTCCCTAACATTGATGAAAGAACCAAGTCCCCATGTAGAAATTTAACATGTGAATGAGAACATCAAACTTGACCCTTAAGATGGAAGTGGAAATTCTTGAAAAAAATTCCACAACACTGTATTGACTTCCTTCACATGTCTCAATGCTCATTTTATTTTTCGCCTGTCTGAAACTCATCATCCACCTTGACTTTCCCATGCTCACATGGCTTGTCCTCAAGAACATGCCTCTAAAATATCTTGAACATGCCTCTACCAGCTGAATTATGAATTTTAGCACCTTCCACACCCTCTCTACAATGCCACAACACTCTATTCATTCTTTTACTGTCATGTCTTATCTTTTTTTGCTTCATACTCCAAGTCATGTTTGTACTAGGTCTTAGAAATAGGCCTGGTTGAGTTTGTTTCAACCCATGTTTCATGAACCTATCATGTTTTTCATCATGAAGAAACTTACACACCTTTGATACAATATTTATCATACCTTTGCATGCCCTCATCGGCTCACTTATCTTTGTAACTCACTTTAATGCTCCATTAGGCCTCCAAGCACCTAGATTGGGTCTAGATGATCACCTACAGACCATGCTCAAACCTATACCTACACTTTGGGACTCACATGAGTGTATTAACACACTTTCTTCATGTTTTACATGCCTTGACCATGCTTTTCTATCTACCTCATGCCTTCATTCCATCCTACCAAGTCATCATGTTGACTAGGCCTAAGAAAATCTCACTAATGTCACTCATGCTCACTTGTGCACACCATGCTAACTATATTACATCATCACACACTTTATTAACCATATATGACATCATCATGATAGCCTATCACATCACTATCATATCTATACAAGTCATTAGTTACTCAAGAATCCAAGTCTTACCAAGTTATCTCAATCATGACACCATGAGCTCATGGCATGCCTTGTCCTGCCATGTCACAATTACTACAAACTTCCTCTTGCATTCCTTAACCATCCTATTTAATTAATTATCCCTTTACATAAATTATAAAAAAATCAAACAATCACATGTCAACATCTCACAACATGAATTTCTTCTACACATGGCAAGTCGGGAAACACTATCAGGTATGCATTAGTGTGTATACTTCATTTCAGCTAGTGATTTCTTACTTACAATATATCCTTTCACTTTTGGTGCTATAGAAAATTTTATTCCATTGACCACCTCATATTTCTCTACTGAGACATACGGTGATGAATGGATGGGGAATATGTATACACCTATTTTTTATACTTGTTATTAACAACTCTTTTGTGTAGATAAGGGAGTTGATGCATCTATTTCTCAAGAGGGTACCTTAAGGGGCCAACCGGAGATGGGGTATGACTATAAACATGTTATTTATGGCGTTATATATAGTAAATAGAGAGACTTACCACTATGTGGTCCTAAATTTAGTTGCCTTTGCATTATTCAATCTTTTTATGTTGCACACACTAGCACTCATGACACTTGTTTGCATTTGAATTCATCATTGGCACTTATCCCACTGAATTTCCCTTTATCCATGAAACATTTTTAGTCCACTTAAAATTAGGGTTTTCCTTTTCCAACACTATCACCCAAGGGAAATGGTTTTTGTATTAGGTTTTCCCATGGCTGACACCATCGCCAGTGGCGATGGTGTCAAGTATATATGCACATCACACCCAAACATTTAATGGAAGAAAGGAATGACATGAACAAGTCATATTCTCTAATGTTTAACACCATATTTGCATCTTCTCACACTACTCTGGGTGTATCTTAGACTTGATATTAATTGGACACTCTTCTTGGTTGTAATATTGTTTACATGATTAGATCACCTATAGTGAGTCTAGGACATGAACGACGTTCCCCTTCTCCACCCATAGTGATTCTCTCTTGGTGTTTTGTTTATATAGAGATATAGATGCATTAAATACCACCCCATAGGTAAGTTCACTAACTCGCTTTGTAAGTTTGCATATATTAGTTCATCTCCTTTCCCATTGCTTTATATTAGCTTAGTATTGTATGTACATTGGTGCTAGTTAGCATATTGCTCTTATATGATTATCTCATTAGCTTTCTTTCATTTTACATTTCATCCATATTACAATAGTATAGATCGTGTATACTTGTATTATCTTTCTATCAATATACATCTCTCCCCCATTAATCGATATCCTAGAAGGGTGCCCTCATTTATCTTGTTCATGGGCCTTAGAAACCCTAGGTGTACCTAGTGTGGGGATCATTTCCCTCTGAATATGCAACCTTAGTGGTCATTGTATCCCCTTTTAAATCAATTGACCATGTTTAATTATATGTGTCTCTCTACTTCACTACTGCATACCCTTGTAGAATGGAATACTTAGGAGTGCAAGCCATTAAGACACATTCTTGGCATGTCATACATGATTATCAAGTAGCTCTTGAATAACATGCTTTAACCTTAAAAATGATTGGTAGAGTGACTGATGTGATGATGATATTATCAATATGTACATGGATTGAAATAATTCAGTTAATTTTGGATCACATCAACCTCTATGGTAGGAGGGAGAGATACACGATTACACTCAAGAAACTATTGAAAAGAAAAACAAGTTTACATTGGCAACAATGTGAGTAGGCACCAATTGGTGACATGTAACACATTAGTCTAGATATTTTTGCAATAAGTATCGGAGAATAAATTATCTTCGGACATGCGTAAGGAATGTTTTTCCTTGATGTATTTTTTGGTGGAGACAATAACCCAATAATTATAAGAAAAATTAATAGAATATAGTGTACAATTTAAATGATAAAATGCATCCCTAACGACATATAGGAATTTGGATAGAGTCCCAATGTGACCCTAAAAAACATGAATGATTTGTAAACCCTAGAGTAGGTAGACCAAGGATGAAACCCTAGGGAAAGTTTGGGAAAAAAAAATAATATATAGGAATCAAAATGGAAATATAAAGTAACACCTAAAGAGAAAGAAACCTGAAACCCTAGAGGGTTGGGAAGGTTATGTAAGATCAATAAGGAGGTTGAAACCATTTTTTTACCCACAAGATTAAATAAGATGTGTTTACCTACTTAATTTGTATTGAAACTTAAAACTAATGCACAGTCAAATTTTGTATACATATCCTCCAATATTTAGATTTGATTATACATGTAAATGTTATAAAGAAACAATATTCAGCTAGAAAACATGCTAAAATATAGTAAAACATAAGAGGATGATTTGAAATAGCTTTGTTTTTGTATTTCAAAAGTTGATATAGAACTGTAATTAGCGCAAAGAAGTTGTGGTAGGGAGGAATGTACTTCATCTCTGAAATTGAGCCCTAGAAACACACTAGATGCTAGTGTTAGACCTAGACACTAGCATGTATCACAAGTATCATACTTGGAACTAGTGGAACACTATATTCTACATTTATTTTATTTATTGGTTTATTTTTTCACTGTATTTACTAAGTTATTATACCTTCACTTCTTTTGAAACCTTTTTGTATCCACTTGTAATGATCAAAACGCTAATTTCTTACACTAGCACTTCAAGTACATAGTTAGATAATAAAGGGTTTGTGTTTGGTTGCCTTGGAATTACCTTGGTGGCAAAACCACTTGTTAATTATGACAAAACATTGTACTATATTACCTAAATGAGGGGCTCAAAATCCATGTAAAATTGAATATAAATCTAGTGTATCCCCCTATGTTTTCTCTTATGCCTCAATACCAGTAGAGGACATAGCTATAGATAGAATGTACCCTTCATTTATGTTGAATAAATTGTTAAAGTAGAAATCCAAAGTATAATGCTTATAGATAGATATTACTAGAATTGAAACCCCTTATAGTTATTTTTCATGTGTAGGTTCTTAATAGTACTTGATTTATCTTTTAGGTTCTCTTGACTTGGTATGGTATACTCTTAACCTAGTTTCAAATACTTCAAACATGTATAGGGGTTAATCCTAATGTATATTCTTGATTTAGGGAAGAGTTGGTTAGCTTTGCATAAGAATTGATAGATGTTTTCTAAAGGATCTCTTGAGAATGCTAGGTGAGTAAATGAGTGTGTATAACTTACTTGTATACTTATTTGTGGGATATGATTTTGCATTAAGGATAAATAAGAAGTTGAATTGATAAAACATAATAATATATTATTTTTGGAATGTTCTACATAGAACCACCTATTAGGATTGAACCGCAAAGTGCTTCTTTGCATACTAAAGACAATGTCCAGGAGGATAGAATGTTGAAAGTGAATATTTGGAGAATTTTGACATGGGATATAGGATACACATGAGTAACTAATTTAGTATTATATGTCTCTAATAACCTAAGTTGGAGAATAGAAATTATTTTCAAGTCTTTTGGATTATGGATAAGTAAGATAACATGTTTAATATCTATTTTTTTGCATAATACTTGATAAAGGAATATGATAAAAATCAATATTTTTTGAGCACCTAATTACAAAATTTAGGTGTCGATGCCAGGAAAGGATTAGAAATTTGATATAGTTATATAGTTGTTTAAAACTGATAATTATTCAATACAACCTTGGAGATTTGATATGTTTTTCGGGATTCATATAATTTCGTGAGTGTTCTAGTTTGAAAAAAATAAAAAAATAAAATAGCTGATTTTCAACTATGGAAATTATTTCAATGGATAGATTTTCAAATGTAAACATACTTCCTGCTTTGTTCATAGAACTCAATTACCTATAATATGTAGACTTCTTGGGATGTCAAACCTTAAGAGAAGTGATTATACGAATGAAAACCAACACATGATCTTCAACCACACTTGACCTCCTGAGGTCGTGTTGGGATGACCGATGTTGAATGAGTGGATGGATATGGATAGAAAAAGATAGAGAATTTGTGATATATAGATGAAAATATGTGGGAATGGGAAGAGAAATCTAGCAAGGCCAAACAATGTCCTTGATGCAAAATATTGGGATCTAATCATCAAGGGAAAGGAAGGCCCTTCTAACATGGATGGGTCAGAAAGAATAGCCACAAGAAGACTTCAATCAATGTCAAGCTTCACGTGAATACTTTTTAATGGTTATGGGATGTGTGGAAAACCAATGTGTTCCTCGTAATGATTTTTAGACAAGTTCATGGAATAAATGAGAGAAATGCATGGTTCCACTAGCTATATGGGCAGTTATTTGGTTCATTCGAGAACACGAGGGCTCAATGAGATTCTTTGTTTAGAATGTTCATTTGTTTGATAATATTTGGTGGAAGTGGGGATGTCCTAAAGACTAGTGTACGTAATCCGGTGTCTAAGTCTAATTGGTTTTCAGGCCTGTTCAGTTGGGGGACCACTGGATCACCACTGTAAAATCTCTTTTTTCGTGGTCCTTGTATGGTCATAAGTGAAATCTAGACTCTCTTGCCAAGGGAATTCCAATATTTGTAAGCCTTGTTGGCTGAGATGTTTAAAATGTTTAATTGTGTAATTTTTTCTGAGTACCATGATGGTGTTCTGAGGACAAGAATACAAAATCCAGTATCTATGTCCGTAAGCAATTCGGGCCCATTTGGTTGGGGGACCTGTGGGTCACTACCGTAAACTCAGTCTTGTTGTCATCCACTAATTTTCATGTATGTATTTAATCTACGGAAATAAATAACAAGCTAATGCAATAAAATAAAATCTACACTATGCTTTTGCATTTTTCTAATATAAAAGAGATAAAGTAATATAAAGCAACTAATCTAATTAAAAGAAATATTTTTGTGCTTTTCTGGAACTTTCTAGGATTAAATGAAGAAATCAAAGCTTCTAATCCTAATTAACAAATCCTATACAAATAAATAACTAGATGTAGTTATTTATCTGTGCAATAGTGTATTAAATATATTCTAATCAAAGCAAAGATTTTTCCAATTAATAATTGTGGTTTATTAAATCTTCTTCTATCTCAAAGACACACGAAGATTCAAAGCTTCAAAAGATTTTTCTTCCCCTGTAACTTCCCGCATAGAATATTTGAGGATTTAATGAAAACCATGATTTGCAACAATTTAATTATCTATGGTGATATAGAAAGCTTCCTCTAAACATTCTTCCCTCACAAATCCACATGGATGGGAAGGGAAGGATCTATCACCAGAAACTTCTATGGAAGATGTGAAAATCTTGTTGGATATTAATCTAACTAATCACAATAAAGGAATTTGATTTTCTTCTACTCTATTTGATATGTGTGCATACGTTCAGAAATGAAGAAAATAAATAAATGAATAACTTAATAACAACCCCAACCAAGAATTATAGTACAAAGTAAAATGCAGTTGTGGTATCACTTTTCCCCCTTAGTTGTCTTTACCAATATTTTGTGACCACTTGAGTCTAGGGAACTAGGAATGCAGAGGAAGTAACAAGAAGAAGGTGCTGAAGAAATGGCATATTGATGGAATTTTGGTTGCAATGCAACTAGAAGAAACACAACACAAGATAACAGAGCTTGGATTTGCAATTCCTAACAAGGTTGTGGCATCCCAACTAAGAAAGATACACAAATAATCTCCGACCATTTTCTTCAAAAGAAGTGGTGGATTTATAGAAGTTTGGTTGGGAAATGCACTATCACACTTGGCAGTAATGGGGTGCAACATCTACACATGAAGGGGAATTTAAACAGTCAATTATAAATCACAAGTGAAAGAGGAGATTGTCACAAGTCAGTCAAGATTAAAATTGGTCAAAATGATTGAGAAACGTGTTCTAAAGGTGAACTGAAGTGAAGCATCATGCATCTAATTCACAGACAAAGAGTTCTAGAAAATTCACACAGGACCATCACCCAACGTAGGGCTACGGTTTTGTAACTAAATGTCAAAACTAAGGGAAAATTAATGTGAGAAGTTACAAAAAAGTAGGAAATGGTTAAGGTAAACTAGGCTACAAATATAAGTTTCAAATACATTAAGGAGCTCAAACACCTTTGGAAAATACATGAATCTTCATTGGGGATTTTGAATCGATTTCCAATAATGTAGCACGTGTAAATTTGGGTGCGTACATATTGTCCCTAGGAGAATTTTTTTATCCATGAAGAGGTGTAAAATGTTGAGTCTGAGTATGGCATTCTCAAAATGGGGAGTTAGAAGCTATACCTGACATGCCCATGCACCAAAATTTCACCCTCCAAGCTCCCGCTACCTGCAAGATGAAAGAAAAAATCAAGTGCATATAGATATGATATCGAAAAATAAACACTAAAACAAAACTACAAGAGGACTTACAATCCATGCAAGGATAGAAGTATACCTGTGCCAGTGCTCCATCCCTGTAAAGTGTCTATACTAATAATGAATTTAAAATAAAGCATATATATAACCAAACCATTCATTTTCAAATTCATTTGCACATATCCTCATTGTGATTTTGGAGCTCTGGATCACTGGTCACCATTTTGAGCAAGAGTATAGTCAAAACGACAAGTGCGCCGATGCAATCATGGCCCCACGAGTGAGATACCCATTGATGAAGATAAAGGTTGGTATTTTGCATTTGTTTATATAAAACCAAAACATGTAAAATTTGAAAAATATACCCCTTGGGAGGTTATTTTTAAAACTTCTTGTGTTAAAATATTCCCTAGAATGCAGTCTAGGTGGGTTTACCTTTCATTTTGTCCAAAAAGGTTTATTTTTGTCTTTTTTGCATTTTTGGGTCAAAGGGGGCAAGTTGTTTGTTTTGGACACGATCGCCACCCTGTGCAGGGTGATGATCAAAGAACCGTCGTGGAAACTACAAAATTGTCGCTCTACACAGGGCGGTGGTTTTGCAATTATCAGGGTAGAGAGTAATTTTAACTAACTTAGGTCATATTTTTTATGTTGGGTTATTTTATAATGTTTCTTTGAGCTTATGTATTGAAATATCTTGTTAACTTTCTCTTTTTCTTGTTTTGTGAATGCAAAAGGAGTTATACATTCACTGGAGCCAGGCGAGAGTGTATGATTGGATTCCATGAATTATTGATCAACTGACTAGGGACGAGAGGGATTTATTACACCAGGATATGTTATGGAGGATTTCACAGGTGCCACATATAACACCACCCAACCATATTCTATGCATCCCATTATCTTAGTAGGATGTCAACCGAAACACTTACGGTTTCTTGGTGTTAGGGGAGAGTGGACCATCACTCTCGAGGATGTCTATAGGATTCTTGGCGTACTTGTGACTAGTAGATGGCTGACACTAGAGAAAGGTTATCCAATTTTTTATAGACATTGGGCATCGTATATGGGAGATGATGGGACATCAATTGTGGGCACCAAACAGGTTATGCATCTTCTCTTTGTTAGCTTCGCACCTATCCCTACCCTACGTAAGGCCATCATTGGTTTCTTGGCTTCGCGTTTGGTAAGAGACAAGGGCAAGGACAAGCTCTTGTATTTTTGGGCTCCCATCATTATACATATTGAGAAGTATGTGAGGATCTATTCCTGGGGTGTGGACATTTTGGGGACCACATACCATGATTTGTACCACGTGGTGAGGCTACAGGAGAAGTCCTTGAGAAACCCTTCCTTAGTGATGTGTTGGGTGTATGAGCATATCATCCCATACCAGAGGGGAGTTGGTATAAAGGACCCATGGGACCATCGGGGCCACGAGATGGACATGTATGTCTATTCTCATAAGGGCACACCAGCTTGTATATTCTTTGACTACAAATGATTTTATTGCTAGACTGTATCAAGATATGATTAGATTATGGGATTAGGAGGGGACTATCCTGATTTCTCTGAGGGTAGAGGCCCACCCTACTACTAGAGTACCCCAACATTTTGGGTTACCCTATGATGACGTTCTTCCTACAACTCCCATTGTCTACCGGAGCATTAGAGAGGAATGAGCAGGCCTTAAGGGCAAGCATGGCTGGACTATAGTTACACCTGGGGTACCTATCAGTGTATAGAAGGTACCAGACTCTAGAGCACCAATAGCTCTTCTAAAAATTGATGCCATACCCACTCATAGTGGGGAGGAGGAGGAGGACACAACCATAGATACAGAGACTGAGGATGAGGACGGTGAGGATACAGGTGAGGAGGTCGGAGTAGAGGGGAGTGATGAGGATAGTGACTCAAAGTGAAGAGTCACATGTGATTTTTTGAAGGCTACTAGAGAGGAGGAGGAGGCAGAGAAGGAGACCCTTGTTTCTAAAGATCCCCTATCTCCCGAGAGGGGTGGAGATGAGAAGTCCGTGATGGGCCAGCACATCACCTCAGGAGAGGGTGAGGCTCAGAAGGTGCCTACAACAGGTCTACCACCACTAACTGTCATAACTGACGCTTCTTAGATGCTAAGAGATTTGAGTATGTAGATACTCTTCTCTAGATCTTGTTAGCTAGATTTGTTAGTAAACTACATAATGTGTTTCTTTTTTTGATTTTTGAATGTTTTCTAACTCATGGTTGTTTACTTTTTTGTAGCTAGTGCTAATGGATGGTGAGATCTTATTCACAAGATTTGTGTCGATACCTTGTTGATCCCTATGGGGAAGACTCATATAGAGCTGCTAGAGGATTTGGGACAGTCATTATAGGCTGGACAACAATTCGATGTGTTTTTTCCTCTTTGGAAGGCTGCGGAGCTCTTGACTTCTCAAAGTAAATAAATTTCTGCATATGAGATGGTGGAGAGGATGGTGAGGTGGAGCCACTCACGCAGTAAGGCCAAAACTAGTGGTTGATCTTATGGTCACTCTCACTGCTTAGTGCATTCACAACATTGGAGCCACAACAAGAGTCCTTCCGCAGTCACACACCATCTCAGGGATCTTGCACAAAGGAATAGGCCATTGAGCCCTTATTACTTCGATGCCATTTTTTGAGGCATAAATATGATGTTTTTGAATTTTCATGTTCATTGCGAGCATTTTGACAACACATGGTGTGTGATGGAATTGTACATAAACTTGATTCACTATGATATATACAAATATCTTATTTTGGTTTGGTTATCCTTTGTACTAGAGTTAACTTCATTTATGGTTTAATTTGCATGTGTACTCTTAGATGTTTAGAATTTATGATTTTATATGCTTTTTCAGAATACATGCAGTGGATGATGATATGCTAACATAATGATTTTATTTTTGTTGTTTTGTTTCATATGATGTTGATGCAAACACAATATAATGTCGAAACTTTGGTTTTTCAAGCAAAATTTAGTACTTCTAGTTTTGTTGGCAAAATGTGATGAATGTAATATGATAAGAAAATGAAACCACTCCACTTCTAACCCCATGAAACTAGTAATATGTGAGGGATCGACCCTAAGATCTAAAAGGGATGTGATTTATATGATTTTGATGAATGGAAGTGATGAGAGAAAGACAATATTTTGACAGAAATCTAATTAGAAACCTACAACCTAACTCTACACACAGTCTAGAATGTGATTTACTTACAATTTTTTCTATACTTAGACCTGTAGATGGCCTCTTGATTGAAAAAATCTGGTTTTAAGGTTTTAACTCTTGTGGAACATATGCATCTAATTCATTCTTCTTGGGATTTTTTTATTTCAATGCATTTTTTATTGAATGAAATTACTTTTAACTTACTAATTTATTTGCATAGACCCCCTACACCTTGCCTCATACTACCAATAGGAAACATGGGTTCATCAGCAATGGCAAGGCATAGGTGAGTAAGGGCACTTCCGTCCTTTCCCAATCTCACACCACTAGTAAGAGGCACAGGATCAACACCACAGGTTGGTGGGGCAAAGAAGTGTGTAAATGAAAATTTTATATTGATTTTGACTTGAAAAATATAATTTTTTAAATTTTATTTCTAACTTTGAGTTGTGATTTTAGGAGGGAGTGTTTGCCCCTAGCCTCAACCCCATGTAACCAGTAAGATGTGAGGGCTCAACACTGAAAGCTAAGATAGGCGAATAAGCGATCCAGGTAAAAATGTTTAGAATATTTTTGTTACCAAAGAGGTTTTTCTAGGAGAGATATGACACCAAGAAGCTTCTAGAATAGACTATGAGTAAAGACACCTATGCTGGAAGAAAACTAAGAGTAGAACGAAGTATGAAGGCCTTGGTAGGATTAGTGTCAAAATTTTGTTTTATCTTGTTGAAATGATTGGAAATTTTAATGATAGTATTATGGATACTTGTAAAATTGTGATTGAATGTTTTGCTTATATTTTTAGAAGTTTTTTAAATTTTCTTGAAAGATAAGTTCCTTGATTACAAATTTGCAAAGTGATCTAATAGATGAAATGTAATGTGGATGCAAAAAAGTACATGTGGAAAGGCAGATGGATCAAGTGTAGTAGCATTTCAAGTGAAGTGAATTGATGGATTCACCAAATTCTTCACCCTCTAGATTACACAGGTGATATGCCCCATTCTTGTAGTCCTCCATGACTCAATATGGGCCCAATCACTTGGGCCTGAATTTCCTTCACTGATTTTCTTTTCTATCTAGATGTCAAGTCTCAATACCAAATATCCAATGAATATATCATGTTCATATACCTTTTTTTGTACTTTCACCACATCCGGTTAGCGTAAGCTCTATGGTGTGCCTCAACTCTAAGTCGAGCTTCATTGATAATTTTTAGCTCAACAAGTTGTGTCATGCAATATCCTTCTTCTCCTAAGATTCCTTGTAATGATATCTGGAGATTGGGTATCTCAACTTCAAGCAGTAAGACCACTTTTGAACCAAATACTAAAGAATATTGGGTTGCCCCATCATCATTCATATTTATGTTCTATAGGCCCACGAGATTGGAAATAACTTTAAATGTCAATCACCCTTGTTCTCTTTAACAATTTTCAAGAGGATGGTGTTATCCAAATAGCTCTCCTAGCGGTTTGGATAACTTACATACACATTTTGGCCCTAAGATATCTATTGAAGAATTACTCGTGCTCAAAATCATTAGGCACATTCTTTTGGTTGCATTTTTACTTGCGCACCCCTTTTCCTTTTCTCCTTCCACTTCTCTCTTGGACCTGCCTTTCATGCATCCACCTTCTTCTGAGTTAGTTTCTCCCCATCCCGCATGCCTAAGTCCTTGGCCCTTCGTGTGCCGCACCCATTAATTTATAATATTTGTTCCTTAACCATACATTCTTTGCTCAACATTTTGATTCATCTCCCCGCATGCATCACGCATACGCCCTCTCCGCACCTTCCTCTATTTTCTCCACACACCCATCTATGTCAGATCATATTTTGACATGATTAAGTAGGCCACGTGCAACTAGACAGGGGGTCGAATCCTTGCAACAAATGAATGATTGACACATGGAAGAAATGGTAAACAAGTATACATTTGACCATCATCTCATCCAATCAACACGTGCCACGTGTTTTTTGAACGTCGACGAATCTGATATCTTATTACAGCCATATCATTAGCTATAGAGATCATATCGGCACGCACCTAGACTTGTCAAAGAGATTCTGACATCAGCTATAGTGACATAAATTTAAAATTCAAATCTTTGTGCATCTGGTAGGTGAGAAATGGGAAAACATATCTCTGAACACTGATGAGCAGATCTGATTGCTCCAACCACCCAATTTGGTATGATCCACCCTCTTTTTTCTTCAACACATCAAACAAGCATGGGGAAGTGTATTTCACATATTTCTAAGTGGATTTATAGACATTGAATGCTTCTTGTTGTGGTTGTGTTTCAAATTTGGGTTTTCCCTCCTTTTCCCTTCTTCCTCCATGAATTCATCTATAAATGTAAGAGAAAGGCTCATTTTTTATGTTGGATACTCTAGATCCTTACACGTGTTGCTAAGGACTCCATATTTTCTATATTCTGAGTTGCAGACCTCCATGTTTGGCTCTTGCATGTGGATATAGGCTTCCTTATCATTGTAACAGTTTTTAGCATTTTTTTGGAAGTAATAGAAGTATCGTTTTATGACTATTCTCTATCCTAGTGTGTTTTCGTTCCTTCTCCTTGCCTTTTCTCTTGCATTTTGTATTTTTGTGCTACTTCAGGTCCCCTGCAGTTCCATGTTTGGTTGTGTTCCAGAAGGACGATTTGGTGAATGTGTGTTTTTCTGTGCTACTCGTGCCTAGCCTCCTCTCACATATTATGTTTCATTCTTACTCAGAACAAATAGTGTTCATCCCTCTTTTCTGGTACTATTACCTTTTCGAAGAATATGCAAGAGAAATGATGATATGATGATTTATTAAGTAGAAAATAAGACATTCATTAGAATTAGTTTCCCCTTTTAGAACTCATGTGATTAGCTAATAGTAGGAGAATATAGTATTTGTTGGACTAGGCCTTCTCTAGAGAATCATTATCACATGTGAGTCACACTGTCAATATCAAGCATGTGATGAATAAGATCCATTGTCTAGAACTTAATTAGAAATATTAAGATTCCCTTTTCTATTAATCGCATAGACACGGCTGCAGTAGGGAGTATGAACTAATATTTTATGACACGCTCGATGGGACCGGTATTGAAAGCTCAAATTTCAGGGTACCGTTGGTATGTTCTTAGGTGGATGATGAATAACCAAAGGAGTAACATGACCATTGAATAGGCTCCATAATAAGAACGAGTCATATGTCTTCTCCTTCTACCCATATGATGAGGGTACAACTACCCTATATCCGTCATGGACCAGGCACCTCTCTGAGCATCTTTCTTTATCATCAGAGTGGACACAGGATTGAAAGTAGGTCGAAGTCATCGCCATATGGAGTCTAGGGAGTACCTCTATGACTAGGAGCCCATTAAGATGTAATTTGATGCTAAGCCATCAATGAGTGTAAATCTCTATCCCCAACACTGCAAGACCCATTGAACTCTATATTGTAAAGTATAGATAATCATGGTCATTATTCCCTGTTAATGGTGCAATATCCACCTCCTGCAATATGGAAGAAGCTTTACATATTTTGAAGCCGACAAGAAGGAGTAACAATGAATCCTGGCCGTGAAGCAGGGATTAACTGACGAATAAGAAGATGCAGTAAGAATGCAATGTGGTGTAGTATTACTAGTCAGAATCATGAGAGGCCCTCAGGTGATGGCATAACCTTAGGTTTAGCTAGATGACATGCAATGTGATCATTTTATCTGATCAGGATATATAGGAGGGCGTAGACACATGTGATTGTGAAACATCCTTCAAAGTTGTTGAATTTCATATCTAAGAGATGGTGATTATGGATTCCAGAGCTTGAAAGTCTATCACCAATTAGGACTAGAGTTGGGAATAGCTCTATGAAATTTATCTTGGAATATAGAATTAAGAGCTTCAATGAATTGGCAAATAGATTGTAATTGTACATTAGAATCAAGGAGAGTACCCAATGAGAAAGAAGACCAATTTCAACATCAGCGTTCATAAGACTTGGGGGGGAGGGAGGCCTCTATATGGTGAGATCTACAGCCCAACATGCATATTCCTATAAGGTTTATCTGAAGATGCATCTTTATATAGATGACATCTCAGTTATGAATCCAATCGAAGCAACATAGGACTCTACCATAGACATTAGAAGCCATGGTATAACAGATGAGAAAATCCCTAGAATGAAGGTGGGAGTCAATAGTTGGGTTCACCAAAATGATTAACTAAAGTTAGCACAAATGGGGGAAGTGTAATAATAGTTAATCTAATCTAAGAGGACATGAACACTGTAAATAAATGCACTAAAGTAATGTAAAGTGACTAAAATGGTTAAAATGATTGAACTAATAGAAAAAAAACCTAATGTGCAAGAAGAAGGTAAAGAATGAACTCGGCTGACTATGGGTGATTGTCGTAAGGTGTCGCAAGTCTTAAAGGAAAATAAAGAAGCTAAAACGGCTACACAGAGGTCCCAAAAAGCTGGATCTAGAAGATCTGAGTAGAATGTAGCACCTAAGAGGGTACTGGGGTGCCCCAAGGTGCCCTGGTGTGGTAGCATAAGAACCCTAGTTAATGACAAAATCTCAGAACTTGGATGCTTTCTAGGTCAGAAGATGCCTATGTAACTTTCACTAGTTGTCACAATGGATTTCCCTAAACTATGTTGAATGTGTTGAATATAGCAAGATAATGTTGAAGACCTAAAAGATACGAAAGAATTATAAAAACCTTTAAAAAATAAAATATGCTAATGAATGGGTCAGATTGAATTTTATCTACCACAACAGTGGGCTTAAAAAATTGAGTGTTGTACTACATTTCAGACCCAAACGTATTTTTGGTGTTTGTGTGCATGTCATGCCCTAGGTGCTCTTGTGCGAGTTGTTATTTGTGAAGTAGCGAGTAATAACAAAATGTAGAAAATCCAATAGTATGTGTGCATGGAATAGAATAGAGTCTCTCCCTCTATGAAGTGTTTGTTGATGTAGATCTCCTAGCCTTAATGAATGGAAGTATGTAGATGCAAGTGATGTAATGGATGTAACTATAGGTAGAGTGGTAGTAGTAAGTGACACTAGGACCCTCATTATGGTCTCATAACTTTATATTTATAGGCTTATCTTTCTCTAATTTTGTAATTAATCATGACTGGCTGACTAGGAAAAAGATCAGGATGAAAAATAGCTAGAAGAGGCCCAAAAAGAGGCGAGAAAGTATAAAATGGATTGGGGCGCCCTAGGTAGGACCAAGGTGCCTTGGCATGCCCCAGTATAGGCATGGGCACCCCAGTTTAGGCTAAAATGATGGGAAAATGTTGAAATAGATGGACATGTATGTAAAAATTTGTGGGAATGACGAAATAAAAAGTATGAAAATATGGTCAAAAAGGGTGGGATTAATTAGTACTTTCTTCACTTAAGAACCTTATAAATAGATAGTATGATACCGTGCTTAATAATGTCTAAAGTGCATAGATTTTTTGTACTACACCAATCCTAAGATATTTGTTATTGCTAAATATGTTAACCACCAAAGAATTCATCAATGATGTTAGGGGCTTTCCCTCCAGGACACGTCCAAGCCTATTACAAGATACTCATACAATAATGTCAACAATTGATTTGCAGCTCCATTGTCTTTCCCTATGTATATCAGGAGAATTCACTGTTAAAGTGTTTGAGTGGTTACGAAAAAATGTGAGAGTACTAATTGGTCTCAAATATTACCAAAGACAATGTATAACTACCTAGCTCTTACCATACAAGCTAGGACCTGATTGGAACTTGTCCTTCCATCATCCATAGCCATATGTCCCATCCCCTCTCCATGCCAATTGGATTTGTATTCAGGAAGAACAATAACAGAGTTCCTAAAGATTATGTAATCTTCCACATTTTGTTCCATACCTAGAACTTGCATCAATGGGTGGAGAGGCATCATAGATTTTATCACTATGCTAATAGAACTGGAAGTTCTATGAAACTAGGCTTGTGTATGCTATCAATACATTCTAGAAGAACTACATCATATGCTATCTAGTGTTTTTTGAAAAGAGACCATGTTGTAACTAGTCTATGGAAGTTATACTTTGATCAATCTAACCAGCAAAAATAGTGCAACAGCAGGAGTGACCCTCATTTCCCCTAGGGATGAGAAATTGTTCCTCACGCATAGGCTGTAGTTTGCATGTTCTACCATTGTGGAAAAGCCTACGCAAGGACAATGGTAGTATTTCATATTTTTATTTCTCAAGAATGGATATCAAAGATTAAAGAACTGCAAATATTTGATGACGCATAATTGGTCATCCACCAGGTCACCAACAATTATTTCCTATATAAACAAAAATACCTTGGTATGTAGATTATAGCCAACATAGAGTTTGGGACTTAGGTAAGAGATCTGATGCACATTACTCTGTAGGTAGTTCTACGTAGAATGAACATACATTAGGCTAACCAAATGGTCGCGCTTGGTTCACATTTTTCTCCTGGATAGATGGAATTCTATTTCATACAGGAAACAATTGATCAGGTCATGAAGAAGGTAATCAGACCATCCATTCTAGATGAGGAGACCATTTGGAAAGTGTCCGAAAGTGATGTGTAGACCATCCAGTGAATCCTTGAATGGAGCTGAGGTTTCATTACAAATATGCAAGCTAACTTCCAGAGTAGGTGTATGACCAAATGGTAATATAGCTCAAGACAAATAAATTGCATAAAGGGATGGTCACCTTAGAGAAACTATACAGCCAAGATGATGTGATCAAGATGTCAATAAAATGGGATACATGCACGTCACACAGATCTGACGAAATCTACTCCATTGAAAGTATTTCGTACGAGAAGTTGGGCTGCTAGACTCAATTGGCCCTATAGATCCTAAATCGCAGCAGAAGGATGCTTTCCTCTATGTCTGTTAAAATTGTAGTGATATCTTCTAAAGAGAGTACGAAGACCTCAAAGGTTTTGATCCAAGTGTTTTCTCAACACTCCATTGACCTTGATCTTGGCATCAAGCCCGTCAAACAGAAGCAATCAACCAGTCAATCCAAAGATAGAGCCCCTCGTGAGAAAGGAATTATCAAAAATCATTGAGGCAAAAATTATTTTTCCTATCAGATACTCTACCTGGGTCTGCAAATCTGGTTCTAGTGCGCAATAAGAATGGTGAAAGTCAGACTATGTGTCAATTTTAGATATTTGAATAAGGCATATCTAAAGGATCATTATCCTTTTCCTTCAATCAAGCAGATTGTCCAGACTATGGCTGGCACACCAAGGTTCTCCATGCTAGATGGGTATTCTGATTTCAACCAGATCATAGTTCAAGGAAAAGGATCAATACAAAATGATGTTTACAACCAAGTGGGGAACATAAGCATATCAGAAGATTCCTTTTGGTCTATTAAACGCAGGTGCAACCTTTCAACGCACCATTAATATTGCCTTCAAAGGATATATCAATGAATTCATCTTGGTTTTACCTTGATGACATAACTAGTCTTCTCAAAGCAGAGTGTGGATCATATGGAGCACCTGGAAAAAGGTCTGAGAGAGATGAAAGAGAGTTTGGGGTGTATCTTAACCCCAAGAAGTGCAATTTTTCAGTAGCGCATGGTAAAGCTCTTGAGGCCATGTGGTTTCAAAGGATGGTTGTTATCCAAAATAAGCCCCCTACTTATTTTGGCTAACTTTCCTTTATTCTTTCCTTCTTTGTATCTCAGTCAATTTTTTTCACTTTTTAGGGACTCAAAGTTTTCTAGGTATGTTTTCATCAGATAGATAATTTTCTCACCTTTCCAAAAAGGTAAAATTTTCCTCCTAACTCCAAGTATTTTGAAAGTTATGGCTCAACGGGGTTTTTGGGAAAATTTTCCCTAGGAAGGCCCGCAACCAATAGGACGATGACACGTGTCATGGCAAAGCAACGGACGTTGGGGGAAGTTAGAGTTTTTATGTTTTGGTCAATTGGTGCAAAGCGCAAAAAATTTCCCAAAATCCCGCAAGGAGATGAGAACGTGCCACGTGTCAGCGGGAGGTCGGAGCGGTGGGATAACTTCGAGTTTCTTGGAATTTTCTCCAAAGTGGTCAAAGGGGTCAAAGGGGAAAATCAAAGTGGAAGCCCACCAAGAAATAAAATGCCACCACGTGTCCTATCAGAAGTGGGAGTCAGAGCGGTAGAGGGATCTTGGAATTCTCTAAAATGGCCGATAGTGCAAAGGTAAAAAGTGAAGTGAAAGCCCGTCGAGTAGCTAGGTGGTGACATGCATCCTGGAGCGGCGGGGGCGGGGAGTAATTTTGGAAAAAATTCCAAATTCAAAAACGGGGTAAAATGACTGTTTGAGCCCACGGAGCCAATAGAACATGCCACATGTTAGTAGAGGTTTAGCCAGTAGAGCTTTTGGGGATTTTTTTCTAAAATTGAAAAAGGGGGAAAAAAATTCAAATTTCGGCCCGCGAACCCATTTTTGCCCTAATTTTGCTAGTTTTTCCCTAAATCTTCAGAAGGCCATATCTCTCGAACCAGAGCTCATTTTTTCTTGATTTTTGTGTCATTGGAAAGCCATTGAAGTCCTCTACATGATGGAATCTTCAATTTTATTTTTTGTTTGGGTTTGGTGGGAGAAAATTTAAAAAACAACTTTGGCATGGGAAAAAGAGTAGAACCGACATTCAAGTACCAGTTTTAATGTAGCATGGCTTCCATTCTTCTCTAGCATGGTTGAAAATATTGGGGAATGAACTTTTAAGGGTACCCATGCCATTTTGATGAATCTTGTTGGTGGTTGAACCTTCATTTCAACTTTCCCACGTTTCTCCTTCCTAGATTCTGTTTTTCATTGTTAAAAGCCAGATTTGGCTCATTTGTAAAGGGTTGGACATTTTGTTCTTGCAAACTCCCCTCTTCCCCTTGGCATGTGAATTCGAGGAGTTTCAGACCTTCCATGGAGCCTGTGACATGTTTTTTTCCTTTCTACCAATGTAATGCATTGTATCAAATTTGGTAATGGTAATGCATGTTTTGTAAATGATCTTCCAATCCTCTCATGCATTTATCATTATTTTCTAGTCTTTCATTACATTCTAGAAATCTGTACATGTTTAGTGTTACATCTCTATGATTTGTGTTTATTTTCAAGGTAGAAGTTCATCACTCCTTTGGTGTATCACCATTTTTACTTAGTTTTGTTTCTTTTTTGCATCCTTTATCTCTATCTCCTTGGAATTTAGAGTAGGATCTAGTATTAAACCTCTGTAAAATTCATGCATACACCTAGACAGAGAAGTAAGAACCAGATTTCTCTGGAGAATTTTCTCACCTTGCAAGGTCCCACACCTTGGAGAAAATTCAATTTTGTGCAGTCACACTAAATGACCCATTTCTGAACTGCATATTTGAAAGTCATTTAGGGGGTGTTGTAGATTTACACTAACAGTTTTGGCATGCCCGGTGGGACCTTAGAGGTCTTCATCTTCATCACAAAAAAGTTTATTTGCATTTTTTGTAAGTTTCTTGCAAGAAGAAGAGCCCTGATTTACACATCTGGCAACTCCAAAAGGATAGAATCAATTGGTTTCAGCAGTCCGGGTCTAAAGATTCATGAGAAGAATCCAAACAAGGTCAAGGGCCAGAGAAGAGGGATTATCTGAGTATCTACAATTATCCCCAAGAAGAAGAGAGAGGGGAAGAAGGATTCAAAGGTATCCATCTCCACCAAATAGAACTCTATCAACTCCTCCACCTAGTAGACCTTTCACCAAATCAATAAGGGTTCGCAGGCCAATCAGAATGGTATAGCCCAATCCTTATCAAATTTACTGGCAATAGCCCACTTGCTCTCAATGCACAAAACCCAGTTCTAATTGCAGCATTGAAGAATATCCCATACTTTACTAGGGAAAATCAGACCACTCTTGGTGATCATGTCAAAGACATTGCTAATGTTTGTGCAATCCATGAGATTTTTGAGATGCAAATTGCTATCAAATTGTTGGCATCTTCATTCAAAGGGAAATCCTTGCAATGGTTCAAGATCCTTGGGGCAAGCTCTATCCAAAATTAGAACTAGTTGTGCATAGCTCTCCATGACCAATTTGGAGACAAGGGAGATAACTTGTCTCTATTGAAACAACAGACAACTATCAAGAGAGCTCCCAATGAGCAGCTAACAGAATTCAATTTCAAATTTCAAAGGACATGGGATAGAATCCCAGTGACAGTGAGGCCAACAGCTAAAGGTGATTTCTTATACTATCTCAAGGCTTTAAATTCTTACATTTTTATGTTAATCCAGTCTATGGGAGGTGTAACTATACCTACAGCTTATAGCATCTCCATTAGGGCTGAGAATTATTTGATCCAAGCTAGTAAACTTGCACCTAGACCTCTTGTGTCCTTATATCCAAACTTGGAAATCCCAAGCACTAGTCAAGCACCTACTTTAGCTCCTATTCCCACTCCTACAAATCAGAGTTCAAATGAAACTTCTACTTCATCCTCTAGTTCCTCAAATGAGCTTCAAGAAGCTATGAAACAATTACAAAATTTAGGCAATGAGCCAGTTACACTCAAGAGGTAACAAACCCAAAGTTTTAGGCCTTCTTATCAACCTCAAACCCAACCTAATAGACAACCATATCAACCTAATAGGCTACCCAACCTAGCTGTAAATCAAAATCAAGTAAGGCCTCCTACCAATAGACCATTTTAGCCCTATAACCCCAATGCTACATCTACCTCTAAAGCCTTAGTACCACCACAAAATAATATAGCTCAAGATTATGACTGGTGTTTCCCATGTAGTGAACCTCACAACCAATCTATGTGCTTCAATGGTGCTTTGAACCAAGCTTTGATGGTGACAACAAATAGTGTAGAGAGTGAAGTGAGTCAAAAAATAAACCAACAAGGGACATTTCAACAAGATACAACTCCAAATGAGACTACACTTGTGAATTGACAGGTTGAACATTTTTGTGGTATGAATCAAACAAATTCTCAAAGTGTGGCAGCTAACACATGGTCAAACAAGAGGAATATTGGTGAAGGGAATTCATTAGATCCAAGAGGTTCACAACCTTCCATCACTCCACAAGGTGTTGGTAGGAAAAATGCAGTTCCAAATGTGCAAGGACAGCCCAAGCCACCTTCTGGACTAGCTCAAATGCTAGTTGTTGCAGCCCATGTACAAGAAAAGAATGTGCAAAATAAAGGGAAGAAAAGGGATGTTTCAACTCCATTTAGCATCATTGAACAAATGAAGAAGACAAATGTGAACATATATATGTGGGAGTCACTATCCATCCCAGGCCAAAGGGATGTACTAAAAGATGCCATGAAGAATTGGCCAAGCTCAAATCAGCAAGCTCATATACAAGAGAAGGTACTCACAAATTCTACTCATCCTAAATGAAATCTTAGAGGACAACAAAATAAAGTTTTAAATCCCCCTCCATTCTATGTTTCATTGATCATTGGGAATAAACTAGTACATAATTGTATGATTGATTCCAGGGCAAGTAGTTCTATGATGCCCAAGTAAATAGCTGATCAGCTGGATCTCCAATATAAATTCATATCCAAGGGGGTGGTGCAATTAGATGGGACAGTAGTAGCCATAGTTGGGGTGGTTAAATATTTGAGCCTCACTTTGCATGCATGCCCCAATGTCATTGTTTTGCAAGATGTGTCGACGATAGATTTGCCACCACTTTTTGCCATTTTTTTGTCAAGGGATTTCACAACTAAAATCGAAGACTACTTATATGTTGATTGGTCACACATGTTGTTTAGGACAATATATGGAGCCAAGTCCACAATCAGGTCCGAACCTATTCCAAACTTTCACATTAAGCCTTATACCCCAATCCCAATCAATGCCAATTGTTTAGCATTTTATCAAGAGGATTATCCAAGCACACATGAAGCTGACACCAAAGTTGGAAGCATCCCAAATTTGAATCTTGATGAATGGGAAAACAAGTTACATGCTTTTTATCCCTATAAGGAAATAGAGGAGTCTGAACTAGGAGTTTATTACATGCATGAAGAAAATCAGCCTATTCCTAGCATCACCAAGCCAGACCATAAAGATGATAATGAGGTATGGTAGTTGTTATTTGATGGATCAAGAAGTAGACAAGGTGCAGAAGGAGGATCTATGCTTGTTTCACCTCAAGGAATTAAGTATTATTTAGCATTTAGATTTTATTTCGCATGTTCTAACAACACTGTTGAATATGAAGCTTTGATACATGGGTTACATTGGTTAAGGAAAAGAGGCATAAAAAACTTACAAGTCTTTGGTGATAGTGAGCTGATTGTTAATCAAGTTAAAGCACAACATTCTACCAAGAATGACCTTCTCAAGAGTTATAAGAATAGGGTGTGGGACCTCATTGAGGATTTTGAGGGCTTTGGCATCAACTCCATCCCTAGGAAAGAAAACCAAGTTGTTGATAGGCTTGCAGCAGTTGGAGCAACTTATAATGTTCATAGAGAGTATCAAAAGGGATACAATGTAGCCAAACATCCATGTGATTGTGAGGCCATCAGTGCCAGAAAATAATGTAAGTTGGCAAGTGTTTGAGAGTGACCAACAAATCATCAATTTCTTACAAGAAGAAGCTGAGTTCTCAGCCAAAAATCGGGAAAAGTTAGAACAACAGTATGGTGATCAAGTGGTACAGCTAAGAACCAACAAACTGCCAAAAGGACTTGTGACCTTGGAATCTATCTTTAATCCTAATGATCAATTTAGGAAGGAGAAAGTAAACATCCAATTCAAGGGAGAGGATTCAGAGCCCATCTCAGTTGGAGAAGGTAAATCACTTCAAATTGGTAAAGTAGGTACCGAGAAAGAAAGGTATGAGTTCATGCAAATTTTCCAAGAGTTCCCGGATGTATTTGCTTGGAGCTATGAAGACTTGAAAGGTTTTAATCCCAAGCTAGCTCAACACACAATTGAGTTAGAACCAAGTGCTAAACCCATCAGGAAAAAACAAAGACCGGTCAATTCACACATGGAGCCTCTCATGAAGAAGGAATTAAATAAGTTAATAGAGGCAAGTATCATATTCCCCATCAAGCATTCAAGTTGGGTTGCAAACTTGGTTCCAATCAAAAAGAAAAGTGGAGAAATCAAGTTGTGTATAGACTTTAGAGATCTAAATAGAGCATCCCTCAAGGATCACTACCCACTTCCTTCTATGGAGCAGATTTTGCAAGTTATTGTTGGCTCTGAGAGATTTTCATTGCTAGATAGTTATTCAGGGTATAATCAAATCATGGTAAAGGAAGATGATCAGTTCAAAACAACCTTCACCACCAAATGGGGAACCTATGCATATAGAAAATTTCCATTTGGGTTGTCTAACGCTAGAGATACTTTCCAAAGGGCAATGGATATGGCGTTCAAGAGATTGATCAACAAAATAGTGCTGATATACCTAGATAATATTACTGTGTTTTCTACAAGTGCAACAGACCATCTCTTTCATTTGAGGCAAGTGTTCCAAAGATGTAGAAGATTTGGGGTATCCTTGAATCCCAAAAAATGCATTTTCTTAGCTTACGAAGGCAAGCTCCTATGCCACATTATTTCTAAAGAGGGATTAGCAATTGATCTAGAGATGGTTGAAGCAATAAGAGCACTGCCATTTCCAAATCATAAGAAATCTCTTCAAAGTTTCTTGGGAAGAATCAATTTTGTTCAAAGGTTTGTTCCAAAATTTGCAGCCCTTATTAAGCCAATAACTATGATGTTGAGGAAGAGTGTGGCATTAAAATGGATAATTGAAGGTAAGGAAATTTTTGAGGAAATCAAAGAAGCTATCTCACGAGCTCCATCTCTCATTAACCCAGATTTCTCCAAAGATTTCATCCTTTATGCATTTGGCGGTGGTGATACAATTTCTAAAATTTTAGTACAGCAGAACAAAGAAAATGCAGAGCAGCCAGCCTTCTTTAGCCAAAGCTTAGAGGACTATGAGGTAAGGTATTCCTTCATTGAGAAGCATGTTCTTGCAGTGATTAGGGGATTGAAGAAATTTAAGCATCTAGTTTCAAACAACAAGGTTCAACTGTTGGTTTCTCCTGTGGGAGTTAAAGACTTCCTCCTCAACAAAGGTCTAAATGAAAAATGTGTTGGGTGGATTACTCATGTCATGGAGTATGACATTGAGATTAAAGTCACCAAGCTGTTCCGAGGAAAGGGATTGTGTGAGCAATTGGCATTGGGCCAATCAATGGAAGTAAGCAAAGAGAAGAATGTTGTTTTGGTGTTGCAAGATAGCCGAGAACAAAGAGATGTTCAAGAAGAAAATGGTGGTATGCTCACTCCTTGTTGGACCCAAGACATAATGCACTTCTTACAAATAGGCCAATGCCCTCTAGAGATGAACAAAGCCAAAAGAAGGCACTTCAGATTGCAAGCTATTCTGTATGCACTTGTTGATGGTGTCTTGTTCAAAAAGGATATCAATGGGGTGTTACTGAGGTGCATTGGAAAAAATCAGATTGAGAAAATGTTAGAAGAGTTCCATAATGGAACAGATGGGGGTCACTTTTCTCCAAGAGTGACAGCTCTCAAGATCATGAAGGCTGGTTATTATTGGCCCAAAGTATTTAGTGATTGTAATGCATGGATCAAAAGGTGTAAAAATTGAGCATTATTCACAGGAAAAGAAAGATGAGTAGCACTTCCATTACACCCAATCTCAGTTGACCAGCCATTCATGCAATGGAGTTTGGACTTCATTGGAGTCATTAATCCAAACTCAAGCCAAGGACACAAGTGCATTCTAACAACAACAGACTACTTCACCAAATGGACTGAAGTGGTGGTGCTCAAAGAGGCAAATGAATCTAGCATTCTAGACTTCTATGAGGGGATAGAAACAAGATTTGGTATACCTACCATGATAATATCAGATAATGCATTGGCAT
Organism: Taxus chinensis; assembly: GCA_019776745.2. Taxonomy (NCBI): domain Eukaryota; kingdom Viridiplantae; phylum Streptophyta; class Pinopsida; order Cupressales; family Taxaceae; genus Taxus; species Taxus chinensis. The sequence continues at coordinate 84,388,735 of CM034153.1, read as the reverse complement.
TCATAGGATTAAGGGTCATTGAATGGGCTGTTAGAAATGGGATCTATCTGAGCACTTCATCAAATTATTACCCCCAAGGTAATGGCCAAGTTGAGTCTACCAACAAGAATCTATTAAGGATCATCAAGAGGAATGTTGATGAAAATCAGAGGACTTGGCACACTAAGCTCAAATCAGCCTTATGGGCTGATAGGATAACTCCCAAGAGATCAACTAGTAACTCTCCATTCAGACTTGTTTATGGGAGAGAGGCAATCTTGCCTATATCACTTGAGTTGCCAACATTAGAACTCATGAAGTAATTGGAATTGTTAGAGTTTGCACCCATGGAGGTTAGATATGCAGAATTGATGGAACTCCAAGAAATCAGAGAGCATGCAGCCCAAACAATGGAGAAGGACCAAGCTTTGATCAAGAGAAGCTTTGATAGGAAAGCTAAGGCTAGAACCTTCCAAGTTAGAGATCTAGTGTTGATATAGGATGCAGACCAAGCAAAGCCAGGAAGGCATTCAAAGCTTGATGCCATTTGGAGTGGCCCCTACATGGTCATAAAATGCAAGAACAAGAATTCCTTCTAATTATCTACATTGGATGGTGAAGAACTACAAATTCTAGTTAATGGAATCCATCTAAAGCATTGCTACTAGAAGGAAAACTTCTCACCTTGTACATGTTAGCTTAGATTTATCATTCCTCTAAGTGCTTATGCACATTGTTTTGTTGTAGCTTAGATTTACATTTCCCTAAGTGCTTTGGCACAATTTTTTTTGCCCTAAGGATTCATCTTTTGCAGGCCATGTTCTAAATCAAAGTAATGCTCTAATCTCACAATCTTCATTCTAGAGATTTTCTAATGAGTTGAGAGTAATAAGCAATTAAGTTGATGACTCCATTACCAAATGGATTGCTTCAGGAAACTAGTAACTTCATCCAACAGGTAGATGTACCCTTTGAGTCACCAAATTGTTATCCAAAATAAGCCCCCTGCTTATTTTGGCTAACTTTCCTTCATTCTTTCCTTCTTTGTGCCTCAGTCGATTTTTTTCACTTTTTAGGCACTCAAAGTTTTTTGGGTATGGCTTCATTGGATAGATAATTTTCTCATCTTTCCAGAAAGGTAAAATTTTCCTCCTAACTCCAAGTATTTTGAAAGTTATGGCCCGATGGAGTTTTTGGGGGAATTTTTCCCTGGGAAGGCCCGCAACTAATAAGACGATGACACGTGTCATGGCGAGAGTAGCGGGTGTTGAGGGAAGTTAGAATTTTGATGCTTTGGTCAATTGGCACAAAAGGAAATGTTTTTCCTGAAATCCTACAAGGAGTTGAGAATTGTGCCACATGTCATTGGGAGGTTAGAGCGGTGGGATAGCTTTGAGTTTCTTGGAATTTTCTCCAAAGTTGTCAAAGGGGTCAAAGGGGAAAATCCAAGCGAAAGCCCGCCGAGAAATAAAATGCTGCCACATGTCCTGTTGGAGGTGGGAGTCAGAGCGGTGGAGGGATCTTGGAATTTTATCCAAATGTGGTCAATGGTCACAAAGGTAAAAAGTGAAGCGAAAATCCTGCCGATCAACCGGGTGGTGACACATGTCTCAGAGCAGCGGGGGCACGGAGAATTTTTGGAAAATTTTCCAAATTTCAAAAAATGGGGTAAAATGAATGTTTGAGCCCGCGGAGTCAATAGAACGTGCCATATGTTAGCAGAGGTTGAGGCCAGTGGAGACTTTTTGGGGATTTTTCCCCAAAATTAAAAAAGGGGGAAAAAATTCAAATTTCGGCCCACAAACCCATTTTTGCCCTAATTTTGCCAGTTTTTCCCTAAATCTTCAGGAGGCCATATCTTTCGAACCAGAGCTCAGTTTTTCTTGATTTTGGGTTTCATTAGAAAGCCATTGAAGTCCTCTACATGATGGAATATTCAATTTTGTGTTTTGGTGGGGTTTGGTGGGAGAAAATTGAAAAAAACACCTTTAGCATGGGGAAAAGAGTAGAACTGAGATTCAACCACCAGTTTTTAATGCATTATGGCTTCCATTCTTATCTAGCATGGTCGAAAATCTTGGGGAATGAAATTTTAAGGGTACCCATGCCATTTTTGATGAATCTTGTTAGTGATTGAAACCTTCATTTCAACTTTCCCATGTTTCTCCTTCCTGGACTCTATTTTTTCATCGTTAAAAGCCAGATTTAGCTCATTTGTAAAGGGTTGGACATTTTGTTCTTGTAAACTCCCCTCTTCCCCCTTGGCATGTGAATTTGAGGAGTTTCAGACCTTACATGGAGCCTATGACACGTTTTTTTTCCTTTCTACCAGTGTAATGCATTGTATCAAATTTGGGAATGGTAATGCATGTTTTGTAAATGATCCTCCAATCCTCTCATGTGTTCATCATTATTTTCTGGTCTTTCATTTCATTTTGGCAATCTGTGCATGCTTGGTGTTACATATTTATGATTTGTTGTTTATTTTCAAGGTATAAGTTCATCACTCCTTTGGTGTATCACCATTTTTTACTTAGTTTTGTTTCTTTTTTGCATCCTTTATCCTCTGTCTCCTTGGAATTTAGAGTAGGATCTAGTATTAAACCTCTATGCAAAATTCATGCATACACCTAGATAGAGGAGTAAGAACCAAGATTTCTCTGGATATTTTTCTCACCTTGCAAGGTCCCACACCTTGGAGAAAACTCATTGTTGTGCAATCACACTAAATGATCCAATTCTGAACTACAAATTTGAAAGTCATTTAGGGGGTGCTATAGATTTGCACTAACAATGGTATCACGATTGATGCTAAGTGCATTTTGGCCATCCTATCCCTTTCCCTGTCAGCACAAAAAAAATCCTTACTGTCCTTCCTTGGCAAGATTAACTTTGTTAGGCATTTTATCCCTAACTTTGCAGGACTAGTTTGGCCCATCACCCTTATGTCAAGAAGGACATAGCCTTCAAATGGACAGCAGAAGGAAGAGAAAGCTTCAACAAGATCAAGAAAGAGATTGCTTGTGCGCCAACACTCCTCAATCCAAATTACTCAAATAATTTCATCCTTTATGCTATGGTGGTGATGTAAGCATTTTTGTTTTCCTGACACTGGAAAATGAACAAGGACTGGAACAGCCAGTGGCCTTCTTTAGCCAAACGCTAAAGGATTATGAATTAAAATATAGTCACATGGAGAAGAAGGTCTTTTCCATCATGCACACGCTCAAGAAATTCAAATGTATGATTGCCAACAATCATATCAAGGTGTTAGTCTCTCACTCATCTGTCAGAGACTTCATCATGGGAGAAAAAATCAGTGAGAAGAGAGCGCGATGGGTGACAAAAATCATGGAATATGACATGACTATTAATGCCACGAAGCTGGTAAGAGGTAGTGCACTCTACACGTAGATTGTTGAGATGTGCAGAGAGAACTTGAGGCTTCATTATTTCTAAATGAAGACCTCCCGCACATAGAACATGAACAAAACATAAACCTCGACACATGTGACTGGATGAAGGAAATGATCACATTCCTTTCTGAGGTTGCGTACCCTCCAGGTTTGAATAAAGAAAAGAGAAGGCATCTGAGGTTGCAATCTATTCCTTATGTTTTGATTTATGGACCTCTCTTCAAAAGAGATCTAGATGGCGTGCTGTTAAGATGTATCAATGGCACGCAAACTAAAAAAGTGCTAGTATAATTTCATGATGGGTTATTTGGTGGACACTTCTCTGTCAAGACTACAACAATGAAGATCATAATGGCAGGTATCTTTTTGCCTACCCTGTTTGCATATACACATAAGTTGGTCAGAAAATGTAAATAATGCACTTTATTTACAGGAAACGAAGAGATTGGTCCAACACTTCCCCTTTGTCCAAAAAAATCCAAGTAGATTCAACATTCGCGTAATGGGGTTTTGACTTCATTGACATGATAAACCATCCTTCAAGTGCATTGCCACATAAGTGGTGCTGACAAGATAATAGATTACTTCACTAGATGGACATAAATCTATCGAGCTCAAGGAAGAAACTGAGGTAGTCATTCTTGAATTTCTCAAGGGTATTAGTAATAAGGTTTGGCATTCCTCAAACTATTATCTCTAATAATGCAAAATCCTTCCTTACTACTAAAATCATCTGATTAGGCTCTTAGTCATGGAATATATTACCTGAAGACCCTCTTCCAGCTATTACCCCTCAAGGGTAATGGATCTGGAAGGAGTCATACTAACAAGAACATGATCATAATCATGAAGTGGAAAATGGATGTCAATAAAAGGATAGTGGGATAAAAAGGTTCCATGCGTGCATACTTAGGATAGACATAATCATGGTGAAGAAGGAAATTTGTACTTCACCTTACAAGTTTGCTTATGGTAAGGATGTTAGGCTTCCTGTGTCCTTTAACACTAGTGCTAAATTCATTAGAGCTAGCTCAAGAGTTAGGAATATGAGGGCACGGATACCAAATAGAAAAACAGGATTGGTAGAGCTCGGTTTAGATTGAAGAACTTAGGAATTCTACCATAATCATAGCTAGAGTAGCATCAGTAATAAAATAATACATGGTTTGATAGGAAGGCTAAAGCCTCAATATTTCTTAGTGGGTGATTTGGTACTTAAAGTGGGATGCTGACAGGGATAAACTAGGGTGTCATTCATATTTTCCATGCACTTTGGAGTGGGCTATATATCATCAAGTGCTTGTAAGGAGGCCAACTCTTTTTAGTTTTCTCATCTTGAGTGGAAATACATGTATGCAAATCCCACTTAATGAGTATCAATATCTCAAGCACTTACTATTAAGTTCTTTTACATCATGTTGTACATATTAGAAGTAGATTCAATTCCTACCAAGTGTGTGCATTGTGTGTAGTGTTTTTTAATAATATAGGTTTGTATTCTTTCCACGTGCTGTCCTATGCATTCTCTTTTATTTCTTTCAGGATGTAGAACTTGTCTCAACAGTTGTAAGATGTTCAAAACAAAGTGAAGATATGACAATTTCCAAGCAGTTGAAAACTATACCCCTATGTTAATTATTGTACAATTTTTACCCCATGCCAAGACACCCCGGTTCTTCTCAGTCAATCCAAGTGACTCTCCCAATCTGATGTTAACTCAGATGGCCCCTAAAGTGATTTAGGAAATTGTTATCCAAATCAACTCTCCTAGGTGATTTGGATGAGTTCATTAGATACACATGCAAGCCTTTAGATAGTCTGTGGGAAGGGCTATCACTGCGCCTTCCTAGGACTAGATTTGAGACCACATGGAGTTGGAACAGAAAATCCGAACCAGACATGGAGGTGAATCAAATTCTCCTAGGAAAATCATGGATTTTATGCCCACCTTAGGAATATTTAGAAAGTATCTAGAGAAGTTGGGACAGTTTTCACTAAAATCAGGATTCACCTAGGTCCTAGGCAGTGTATAGGCACAAAACAACCGTTGAGCTTCTGTAATAGTTGATGTCTTAGGAGCTTTGGATGGAGTCTAGGAGTAAACCAATTTGATTCATCATCACAAAGTAAATTACACACCACCCTAAAATATGCCTGAAATTATTATTTTGCCGCAAATCCATTTGTGCTAGATCATATTGTTACATGCTTAAGCAGGCCACACGTCAACTAGCCTAAGTGGCCGTATCCTAGATCAACAAATTAATTTTTTTCATGTGGTATTAACGGCAAACAGAATAAATACCTAAGACCCCATCATTTTAGCCAATCAATATGCGCCATTTAAAATTCAATATACATACGTCAACGACTTTCATCAAAAAAATCCATCAGGATGGCTCATATTTATTTCCGTTTTACAGTTGCCCTCTTGGAGCGAGCATCGAGAGTTAGTCAAATTGTTAAAGAGCATGGTGTCAACTCTAGTTGCAGTGACACAATGTTTTATCCCTCACATCCCTAGCAGATCTGGTTAGGTGAAAACAAGGTTGGAAACTATCTCTCCTATCCATTGATAAGTCCCTATGGACCCTCATGCTCCAACCTCCCAGGATCGTCAGTATCAACTGTCAGGTGCTTGTGGGAGCTTCAACATCCTTCACAAGTCATGATCGTTACCATGTCTCGTCACTTGGTGTGCCATGCAAACTGATAGTCCCTCAATACTCCCTATTGAGGTGAGTTGTGACATCAAAGGTAGGAAAAATTCCTTCCTATTCCCTCTTCCTCCATGAATGCCTCTATAAATGTAGAGCAAGGCTCATTGGTGATGTAGGATACTCTAGCCCCTCATGCATGCTTGCTAAAGACTCCACTATTTTCTGGCTTCTAAGTTACAGACCTGCCATCAGATCTCTGGCTCTTACATGTGGATGTTGAGGCCTCATTATCATTGTAAATTAATGTCCCTGACATTAATTTTAGGTGATGGAAATAAGGGAAGCATTGTTTTGTGATCCTATTCTCCATGTCCTTTGAAATTTTCAAATTTTAAATTCCTCTCCTGCTTCTAATATCTAACATTGTAACATTCTCATGCTACAACAGGTCCTCCTGCAACTTCCATACCACCATGTCCACCATTATCACAATTTGCTCAAACCATGCTTTTTTGTGCTACAACATGCCTAAAATACTCTCACCCCTTCCCTATTGAGTGGACATGAGTATGATACAAAGGAGAGGGTGCACAAAAGATTCACTCTTTTCAGGGGTAAAGCACAGTTAAATTACATGGAAGGATAATTCATGGACAAACACGAAAAAGACAAGGGCAGATTTGGGCATTCTTAGCTTATTTTAACATGTATGGGCTATTTTTGGAGATAGCGTGAAGTAGCTGTACAAACTAGATAAAGAATTGTGTGACAACGCATGGTCTATTATCTGGAAGAGCGGCTACTAAGTGCTTTACATGGATTCAAGATAATAATAGGGGATGGTACTACAACCAGTTAACCAGAAAAGGTCTATTGTTACATCGGTCACTTTTCAGTGAGTGGCTGATTATTGTAAAGGCACATGGCTATTTTTGAGCATGTGACCTACAGATGGGAGTTCATGAAAGTTAGTTAAGGGAAATTCCCCACCCTTATAAATATGTAGCCTTATCTGCATAGTATAGAGAGGACTAGGTGATTGAACTGGATCATGAATTTTACACACAACTCACGGACCTCTATGTTGTTAGAATGATGATCCATTATCATGAGATTATGACTATGTGGGACTCCGATGCAATAGATGATTTTGTTTCAAGTATTTACTTGTGCAATTACATACCCTAGAATGGATTGTAAGAGGCATAACCTCAACCCACTGTATGTGAATCATGATTATAACTGTGGCTGTAATTATATAATTGTGGCCATTCATAGATGGGGGATTATTTAAATCTATTACTCTTTCAGATCTAAGCCCCATCTAGAACATGCTTTATAGAATGTTATATTAATTATGTAGATCTTGAATAGGTATTAATTATTCATCATGTTAGACATTCCTACAAAAAAAAACCCTAAAGTAGGTGTACTGGTACCTTTGTGCATGCTTCTAAGGTGAGCCAAAAATAACCCAGTCTAGGTGTGAGTGATGTGCCAGTGGTTGCCTGGGTTCCATTACTAGTAAATTCACAGGCTGCTATCATTGGTTTCATTTCCAAGGACCTCTTTTTCATATTGTTCCTCATCGACAGGTTCACGATGATCAGACATGTCGGTTGACACTAGAGAGCTGTGTGAGGAGTGGATCAACATGATCTAGAAGAATAATACACACAATGGTTCAACACCATGATGCTAAGTTTAACACATCTTCTCTGCTATGAATTTGTTACCTTATGGTATGTTTGGTCCATAATAAAATTGAAATTATCTAAATACCATGGATACACAGAATGGAAGGTATAATTTTGATGTAGTATATACAATCATTGGGGATCAAATCATGTCTACCAACTCTCCACCATCCAATGGGTTATCTGCCAACCAATCGGAAATGGTTTTTCCCTTAATAAACTTTTGGTTGATATAAGTTAACTCAAATTCTCCCATTAAAGTTATGAATCACCCAAATTTCTTGGAAAAAGAACCCTATGTTAGGAATGTCTTAAGACTATGTTTTAACAATAACCCACGTTTCTTGGTTAAGCATGTAATGCTTTAACCTTTTTGTTACAAACCACACAATAGACAACCAATAGCATTCCTTCTCTTCCTGTGTAAGCATGGAAGACTCATAGTTTAGAAATGTACAACTGATGAATTAAATTACACTTTCACACTTGTCATCATCTTTTGTGCTAACATGTAAGCTAATGATACATCTCTTTCCTATAGAATATAAAATGAGGGGTAAATCTGACTTGGGAGACATGAGAATGAGAGGTGACAAAAGGAATCATTTGACCGATTCAAATGCCTCATGGGACTTGTCCATCTAGATGTTACAAAAATCCTTATTTAACAAATTATTTATCAGATGAATGGAAAAGGTTAAATCAAGAATAAACCTTCAAATTACACTGAGCTTTCCAAGAAAGGACAAAATACCCAACTCATCTGATGGTGGGGTCATTTCTAGAACTACTCATATTTTTATGGATCCACATCAATCCATCATGAAGAGATGATGTATCCTAGTAACTTCTCTCCCATTTGTTTCGCTCGGAATGTTTCGGCTTCTGGGAATAGAGTTGCTTCTATCCTTTCATTCCTTTTAGAAACAGATAAGGGTTAGGGCTAGGAGGAATACCTGTTGAATGTCAAGATGGTGTGCGCGTACCGTAGAGAAAGATCAGGTTGACTGCGAAGAACTCCTTTTTGTCTTGGAAGGACTACCTGCAAATAAGAACACAAGACCACAAGATTTTGATTAGACAATAAATGGGGAAACTGCCTTGGGCCCAGGAAATGTAAAACTTCCTTTCGAAGGTGGTCCGTTTCCCTGCTAATAAGAATTAACACCAAAGACTGTAAAATATCAATTAAATTGCTTCGTTGAAACAGGGAGGGGAAAGGCTGATTTCTGGTTTTAAATCACAATAACCGATGCCGGTTACTGATGACCGATATCGGTAGGGTGTAGGATCTGTAGCTTGGTTGTGTTGTGGGGTGGTTGTGTTGTAGGGTAGCTGTGTTGTTTGTAAGGCTAGTATATGAGTGATATTAGGTGGTGAGGTGATGAGAGGTAAATGAATGATAGTTAGATGCAATATGTTGCTGGGTAGTGGATCTAGGAATGGATTTGTGAGGACTGTGATTCAAAAGTCTAAGAAATATTATTAAAGAGGACATGCAAGATGTAACTTACTGGTTATTGACAAAGATGCAGGTCCAAGAGCTGTGATGACAAAGGCAGAACTCGGGTTGGATGGCCTGACACACAGAAGATGAGATATCTCCCTCCCGATGATCAGCTGAGTATCACAGGGCTCTGGTTATCCAGTTGCAGTCTTGGGCTTGATCTCCTTTGCTGCAAACTCTTCTTGTCTCTTCACTTGTCTCTGCTTGGCCAAGTAAAGATCCGGATTCTCTTGATCGCTCCTGATGATCTCTATTGATCCAAAAATCCTTTGACTTCTGTTTTTGGTTAGGGGAGCCCATTTACAGGGAACCGATGGCGGTTACGTAACCGACGGCGGTCGAGTAGGAACTGGTATCGGTAAGGAAAAAGCAGGCTATTTTTAGTAAAATAGCCCACTTTCCCTGCTTTTCTCCCGAGAGATTAGTCGCGGGCTTGGTCAAGTGACTAGAAGGTCAGTTTTGGGTGCGAGAAAGGGGTCATTAGTCATGGGTGTAGGTGTGGACCAAGTTATAGGTCTTAATTAGGTTAGTTTAGGGTTAGGACTAGGTCATGATGAGGTGGCAAAATGAGGTGGCAGGTAAGGTGATGTGAATTTATCAATTACAAGGTAATTAATAAATAATTGTGTAAGGTTTAGGTGATGAGGTTAGGTTGCGAAATGAGATGCGGGTCACAAGGGGTCGTAAGACACAAATTTGGTGTCTACACCATCACACCAAACACGCATTTTTCTGGATTCTATGTAACATCGTATTCAATGATATGAGAGAGGATGATGTTAATCACCTCATGGTTATCAAAATGCTTCTTGTCCTTATCTAGAAGGTCCTCAATGTATGATTACACAATCTTGTGAATAAGATTGTGGACTGTAACATGAGGAGTAATTCATGTCATCTGTTTATAACTAAACGTGAAGGATGTTGAATGTTATTTAATAATCTTCGTGTGTATTTATACTTCTTCATGAGTTAGCAAAGAACCTAAATTTAAAATCTTTGGGTCCTCCTTTGTCCCGATGTTGATATCGATCATCCCCTCGATCAAAGAGGCATTACCTTCTTCAAACTTAGGTAGGGACGGAGGTAGTTCTATCTCCCCTTCCTCTTCTATTTCTCAAATCTCATGGCCTTTCGAGGAGGAAAGGACCATCGTGTGATCTGCAAAATAGGAGGAAGATTGAGTAATGAGAGAAAATAATTTCTTATGATGTGCAGGATGTAAATACATATAAGCGTTAAGGTACCCTAAGATAGCCTCATCATTTTTTGCATAATTTAGGGTAAAATGCTCATTCTCAGACTCAACGTATGCCAAGATTGGATTCATTATCATTCTACGAACTAAGGGTTCAACACGAACCAAAACTATGAAGTTAGTTTCTTCTAATTCTTTTCTCAAAGAGAAGCAGAAAGCAGAAGTAGCTATCGAATCAGAAATAAGATTTTATTCATGTGGGATGGATTCGATTGAAATAAAGTCAAAACCTTTACTTAGGTTGAGTAAAAAAGTCTTATAGAGCTATAAGTGTTTCACCTGAGTCTCATATACCTCTGAAATCTGGTTAGTGACTGGTTGTGAATCACCCAACACTTTAATATTACAAGTTCCCATCCTCTTGGCTACTATAAGACCAAGAAGGAGAGCCTCCTATTCTACACCATAGTTTGTACATTTAAAATTTAGCTTGAAATTAAAAGGCATGACCTTCCCCTCAAGAGAAGTGAGGATCACACCTGCCCTAGCGCCAAAGCGACAATTTGCTCCATCATAGTTAAGAATCCAAAATTTGCTTGGGAAGATTGATATTTGATTGCTCTTTGTATCTTCTTCCCTTGCTTCTGAGACTTCAACCATGAAAATTCCTTAAGTGGGAAGAGATCCAAGTCCTAGAGCATGCCATATGCCCATAAAATCAAATGGAAGGAGAATGGGTAAATCATTCTCCAACAGCTCAACAATCTTGGTCGTGGTTTCTGTCGATACTATCTCAACAACAACAATTTTGTCTTTGATTGCAGGAATCCCTTCGATTAAACTGGTAGTTTCTAATTCCGTTATGGTAATTAGTTCTGTCTCTGAAGTTGAACTCGTAAGTTTGTTCAATTGGTTTTTAAGGAGCTCAAACTCAACATGCACCCTAGGTTTCTTCTTTAGGTTACTGAGGTGAATGTCAAAGGGCTTCAAATCACCCTATACAATGAAGAATTTCCCCAAATGTAGGAATCTTACTTCCTAAAACAATGTGGAAGGAATCACCTTCATTCGATGTATCCAATGATGACCAAGAATCATATTATAGTTAGTTTCCTAGTCTATGATATAAAACTCTGTAAGAACCATCTTAAGCCCGAGGTTAATTGGTAGCACTATGGTTCCAACTGATGTTTTCTTGAGGCTATCATACCCTCTCAGCATGTTTCTTGTTGAAGAGCAATTGGTTTCTTTGTAGCCTAACTTCTAGAGAAATGAAATGGGGATAATGTTGACTATTTCCCCATCATTGATCACTACGCACTTTATGTAATTGTTGTAAATCCAAACTTGTAGATATAAAGTTGGATCACCTCTACGTGCCAACTCAGCATCTATGGTAATCTTACTAATGTCAAATATAAACCTGACATCTCTTTCAGGATTCCTAAGAGGATGTATGTCAAATTCTATGTGATTTATTTGCATCTCTAAAGGAGGGGTGACATTGATCAAATTCCTAAGACCCAATGCTTCCAATAAAGTAGCTCTATGAGTAGGGGAGTTCTTCAAAAAATCTAAGAAGGATATGTGAGAAAAATTCTTTGTTAAATCAATGATCAAGTCATAAGCCCCCACTAGATTTAGAAGTTTTGGAACATCATATAACATAGATGGTTAAATATGAATGGGTTACGAAGAGTAGTGTCGAGTTCTCGTAACAGTGTTTATTTGGGTTTCAGTTTCTAGCTCTACCAAACCCACAATATTAATTTTTTTGTGACCATCCAACGAAGGTGCCACCAATGGGTTTGATGAAGTCGAAGCTTCATGATCATTGTTACCCATTGAGACACCCTTTTTTGTACCCTCGGGGTCTAACTTACCATTGTTAGGATGCATTGGAAGGGGATCATTAAAGATCTTGAGTGGTGTGTTTTAAGGAGATATGGGCCCCATGCTAGAATTTTGAGTTGGAACCATAGGTTTCACCAAAAACATCTCAACAAAGAGTTTTCTTTGGTCCTTTGGTAGACACTGAATGAATTTATTACAGTCACAACAATTATAGCAACATGCCCTTAGATCCTATGGAAACAACAATACAATTCTAGATCATAATCCCGAGGTCTTTGGTTTGTGTTTTATCGTGGTCCAAAGTTCTAACTATTATTCAACTATTGGTTATTGTAATTGAAGTTCAGAGGTCATTTCCCTTCATTATGATATTGGTTTTGGTACCCGTTTGGGTACCGGTTAGGGCCTTGAGCTTGAACTTGTTGTTGTTGGGGTGGAGGATGATTGAAATCCACCATGTTGATCACAAGAGTGAAGTTGTTACTCCTTTGATTGTTACTGTTCGTGTTGTTGTTGAAATTATTTGTTCTTGCGGTGTTAACAACATTTGGTTTCTTTTCTTGGTCTGCAACACCACCGGTTGTAACATCGTGGTTTTTGTTAAGGAAATTATGTTCATGATTATTAGTTTATTTATTTGGGTAAGTTGAATTACCTTGATTGGGAGTGATCAATATCCTATTTAAACCGTAGGTATTTCGACCATTGTCTATTGTTGCTTGATCAATGCAGAGAGAACCCTTTAACACCTCTTCATAACTCCTTAGGGGGAACTTCTCAAATTCTTCATCGTTTCCTTGTTAAGAGAGTGAAGGAATAGATTGCAAAGCTCTATTTGATCCATGTTGGGAGCGCTTGATGAAGAGTAGAGAACTTTCTACCATCTCTGGATGAAATGCACAATAGATTCATTGTGCTCTTACTTTATATGTAGGAACTCCTTGATTCCCATTCTCAATAACTTGTTCATGTCAAAAGCTTTCATGAATTCAGACATGAGTTATTTAAAGGAATATATTGAGGCTTTAGGTATCCTATAATACCAATTGAGAGTGATTCCTTCAAGATTCTTAGGGAAGATCTTTTCTACAACAACATCGCATGGGAGCAGATCTCGAGTGGCAGTTGCATACACTTTGATATGCGCATTTGGATCTCCCTCCCCTTTAAGCTATGAAAAATTGGGGAGAGGTTGTAGAATCATTACGCTTTGTATGGTAAATCCAAGGTCTCCTTAAGATATTCATCTTACATGCCCAAAGCATAGGACTCTACCATAGATGACCCTTATGGGGAGGTGGAGTCGACATAGGTGGCTGATATGGCGTAGCGTAAACATTTGTATAGGCATAAGGCATCCCTTGTAGCTAAGCATATGAGCCAGGAAAAGAGAATATGTCCCCCTGCGGTGATTTGGAATACATATGTAAATACGGGGGAGTGTTACTAAGGTATGGAGTGGAAGGTAGAAAACCAGGGATCATTGCATTACCTGTTCAGACGACATTTGAGAATGCACTTCTAGTTGGTTCCTATTGAGGGTATATGTATGTGGTGTGAGGGGGCATACCCAAGGTGATCAATCCTATGAGGAGATATATGGGGATAGGAATGCCCGTGTAAACCGAAGGAGGATTTGGGGTAATAGGAAATTTTCCAAAGTTGTGTGGATGATGGAGAATCCTTCCTTTCCTAGTAGAAGATGAATGATGAGTAGCCTAGGAAAGTTCAAATTCTCTAACCATGTCCACCAATGTCAAGATGACCTCACCTGATGATGGTATGGTGTTCTATTTTAGCACGTGTTGTTGAACCCTTTTAGTTTGTAAAGGAGTGTGATATCCTAATATGAATTGTTCGTTGTTTTTCCACCCCTCATTAGAAATGTTTTTTGTTGTAGGAGGGGTAGAGGTGTTATTTTGAAGTAAGGCATCAACATATCCTTGAATCCTATCCAGAGATTGGTCCATATGTTTGAAGCGTTGTTCACTTCGGGAATAATGTGCTAGGTACTCCTCATCTAGTAGTGGGAGCGAGTCAAACTGCATACTGATTTACAGTATGAACAAAACCTGAGGAGAGGATCCTGAATCTTCAATAAATGTCATATTATTATAATTTGAGAGTTCAGGTTGTGGCCCATGCATAAGTTGATCGATATCCTCGATCCTGATTGAGAATCCATTGTTGCTCCCTTGAGGAGGAGGAGTTTGAGATGAAGGGAGATCATTTGAGTAGTTGATTGTTGCCTACCCATTTGGTAGTAATACACCTCGAGACCCAAAATGGGTCAGCCGTATTCATATCCCAACATATTTGGGGGGTATATGAATACCCATAGAATAATGGGAGAGGAAGAAGATGGATGAAATTAATGGAAACAAAAAGATACTAGCTCTTCATGTCGAGTTCACTGATTTGTACGAATAAAAATCAACACATGATCTTTAACCACACTCGACCTCCAGAGGTCATGCCAGGACGGCTAATGTGGAATGAGTGGATGGTTATGGATAGCGAAATATAACGAATTTGTGATTTTTGGACGAAAATATGTGGGAATGGGACGAATAAGCTATCAAGGAAAATCAATGTCCTTGACGCACGATATCGGGATCTACTTGTCAAGGGAAAGTAAGGCCCTTCTAACTTGAATCGTTCTAATGAATGAGTAGGAAAGAATAGCCACATGAAGACTCCAATCAATTTCAATCTCCATGGAAATACTTTCGAATGGTTTTGGGATGCGTGTAAAACCAATGGGTACCTCGTAATGATTTCTAGACAAGGTCATGGAATAAATGTGAGAGAGGTGTGGTTCCACTAGCTTTATGGGTGGTTAGTTGATTCAATCCATAATGTGAGGGCTTGATGAGCTTCTTCATTTTGAATGTTTATTTGTCTGATAATGTCTGGAGAAAGTGGGTACATCCTAAATACTAGTGTGTGCAATCTGGTGTCTGAGTTTAATTAGTTTTTGGGTCTGTTCGTTTGGGAGACTGGTGGAACAAAACCATAAACTCTCTCTGGTCATGGTCCTTGTATGGTCATATGTGAAATCTAGGCTATGGTGTTAGGGGTAGTCCAATATTCATAAGCCTTATCGGCCGCAATGTTTAAAATGTTTAATTGTGTAATTTTGTCTGAGTACTATGATGGTGTTCTGAGGATAAGAGTATGAATTCTAGAATCTATGTTCATAAGAAATTTGGGCCCATTTGGTTGGGGGACCTGTGGGTCACTACCATAAACTTGTTCTTGTTGTGGTCTGCTAATTGTCATGTATGCATTTAATCTACGAAAATAAATAACAAGCTAATGTAATAAAATAAAATCTACATTATGTTTTTGTATTTTTCCAATATAAAAGAGATAAAGCAATACAAAGCAACTAATCTAATTAAAAGAAATATTTGTGTGCTTTTCTAGAACTTTTTGGGATTAAATGAAGAAATCAAAGCTTCTAATCCTACTTAACAAATCCTATACAAATAAATAACTGGATGTAGTTATTTATCTGTGCAATAGTGTATTAAATCTATTCTAATCAAAACAAAGCTTTTTCCAATTAATAATTATGTATTATTAAATCTTCTTCTATCTCAGAGACACGAGAAAATTTAAAGCTTTTTCTTCCCCTATAACTTCTCAGATAGAATATTTGATGATTTAAGGGACACCACAATTTACAACAGTTTTATTATCTATGGTGATATAGAAAGATTGCTCCGTATATTCTTCCCTCACAAATCCATAGGGATGGGAAGGGAAGGATCTATCACCATAAACTTCTATAGAAGATGTGAAAAGCTTCTTGGAAATCAATCTAACTATTGGCAATAAAGGAAATTGATTTTCTTCTACTCTATTTGATATGTGTGCGTACGTTCAAAAATGAAGAAAATAAAAAATTAAGAAACTTAATAATACTGTGGCAAATCCAGTTGTGGTATCACTTTGTCCCCTCAGTTGTCTTTACCAATATTTTATGCCCACTTGAGTCCAAGGAGCTAGGAATGCAGAGGAAGTAACAAGAATAAGGTGTTGGAGCAATGGAATCTTGATGATATTTTGGTTGCGATGCAGGTAGAAGAAAGACAACGCAAGAGAACAGATATTGGTTGTGCAATTCCTAGCAAGATCTTGGAAGCTCAACAAAGAAAGATACACAAATAATCTCCAACCATTTTCTTCAGAAGAAGTGATGGTTTTATAGAAGTTTAGATTGGAAGTGTACTATCACACTTGGAAGCAATGGGGTGCCACATCAACACATGAGGGAGCGGTTAAACAACCAATTAGAAATCACAAGTGAAAGAGGAGATTGCCATAAGTTAGTCAAGATAAAAATAAGTTAAAATGATTGAGAAATGTGTTTTAAAGGTGAAATTAAGTGAAGCAACATGCATCTAATTCATAGACGAAGAGTTCTAGAAAATTCACATAGGACCTCTGCCTTGCGCAAGGTGGAGGTTACAAAACCGCCGCCCAAGCAGGGTGGAGGTAATGATACCACCATCCAGGAAGGGCAGCGGTTTTGTAATTAAAGGTCAAAACTAAAATATAATTTATACAAAAAAGCAGGAAATGGCTAAGGTAAACTAGGCTACAAATATAAGTTGCAAATAGGTTAAGGAGCTCGAACACCTTTGGAAAAAGACATGAATCATCATTAGGATTTTTGAACCGATTTTTGACAATGTAGCACATGCAAATTTGGGTGCCTACAGTGATTATTGACTTTAATTTCCTAGTAACACTAAGAAACTATTTCTTCAAGATTTATATTGGCCTTTATGTCTAATAGATACATTCAACAGTGTAAATCATGTGTGGAGATTAGAAAATAGTTTTAGGTGATATAGTGAAGAAGGATCATATATCAAAGATATGGTAGAATATCATAAAATGATGAACTAGATACTTTGATTAAAAATTGTTATCATTGAAAGTCTCAAGATACCTTATAAATGATTGCAAGTGTTTGAATGTCTTAACAACAATATGTAGTTGTCCATCCGTATTAGGTTATTCATTTTTAGGACTAACATTAAAAACACATTATTATATAGGAACTCCACTAATGTTACAAAGGAAGTAAGTTGACTCATTCTATAGTTGATGTTTTGAGGTCATGATAATATTATGGTTTCATACATATGTTAATGTGCAAGGTAATTTGGTGAAGATGGAACCCAATTTTTTTTTACTTATCTTAGTTGTAATAGCTCCTGTTATTATGGCTACCTCACCTCATAGGCCCCTAAACATACTATAGTTTCAAAATAACTACGTGTCCACATGGGAAGGTCATCGTGTAAATAAAATTGATGGCGGGAAACAAACTACACTTCTGTAGACAAATGGATAGTTGATGCCTTCTTATGATTTCATAAACTTTGTGATTTATAACATTTTAGATGTGTATCTCTAATGTGTTTGTACCTTTGTTACTCCTTTATTTATTCTTAATATATTTCTTTTGGGTATGGTTGTGTAGGTATTGGTTATTGTATACACTAAATCATGCACTTTGGGTATCTATCTTGTCCTGATCGCATACTATTACTCATATGATTCCTAAGCAAGAAAATTACTAATTGACCCATGTATTTGGCCTCTTTTTCTTGATTTTAGTTTTCCTTTGTGGTTTTGCACTCTTTCTTTCCTAGTCTGCATTTTCACACTTCGTCATCTCTCACTTTGGACACTAGTGCCTAGCCAAGATGTCAGCGTCAGGCACCCCCATTCCCTCTGGAATCCCATTCTTTATGTTTTTCTCACATATTTTGGGTCCTTTATAGCCGTTTGGGCATCTTATTTTCTTGGTAGTTATATTTTTCAGGGTAAGTTATGAAATTCAAGCAAGGGAATCATATAATTATAAAGTTATGTGATCATAATAAAGGACCAAACACTAAACATTAGCTATTACTAAAGGTTACATTCTAAAATGCATTATCAAGAATGTTCAAGCATCCATCTAGCATCCACATAAGGGAAAGGGACTACATTTTTATGCATACACTTCATAGGAGGGGAAGTTAATTATTTAATTCACATATTTATTTACATCTTTTACATCTAGCTACTTTCTCGCTATCAAGTGTGACACGTACAAGAGCCACCTAGGGCACGATTTTGAAACACACACACACATAGAACTACATTGGATATGAGATGTAGTGCAATGCTTGGTCATAAGTTTTCTTGTTTGACATTAGAGGATAGTCGGACCCCTCATTTGCATTATTTTATTTTTGTGATTTGATGTGGTTTGAGGGTTTTGCAAGTGCTTCTTTCTTATTGTACATTTTAAGAAAATAAAAATGAAGTTCAGTGACATACAGGAAATCAAAGGTGACAAGCAGAGAACATCTCACAACCATCCAAAGTTAGATTTCTAAGGTTATGAGTAGTCACGGGTGCTCAGAGTAGGTCTATGGCACCCATGGGCACCCCTAACCCAATCCAGGTACCCTATTCCAGGCAGATCTTGTAGTCACACAATTTTCTGAGCTTCAGTGTGACACTTTCCCCTTTATGTTCATCAGTTCATCACTTTGACATAGTCCAGGTTTAATTATGAATCACCTAAGTATTTTTATCCCTTCTTTGCAAATAGGGTTTTATAATTTCTAGCTTATATTTCTTGGGTTAAATCTGTATTTCATTGTATATTTATTTTACAATGATGTCACATAATTAGTATTATGCATCTATTTATTTCAATATTTTCTTAATAATTTGGTGAACCCAACTCACTCAAACATTCTTAGGGTCCTCATATTTCTACTTTTCTCATTTTTTTCTAGGATCCTCTCATCATGGCTATTTCTATCCATGATTTATTGTTATCCAATCTTGAGTTTTGTGCTAAAATAATTAATATTTTCACTACTTCTTGTATTCTTACCACTACTCACCCAAATGTGGTTTATCAAACATTCATCAATGCATTCTCTCAGCAGATTACTTTTCCATTTGTTATAGCTGAAAATTGTATTGCATATAATAATGATCCTCCTCTATATATACAAGTTTGCATTAACAACCTATGCATCAAGCACATTTTTTTTGATACTGGATCTGAGCTTAATATTTTTCCTTTATTTTTTATTCAGGCTACAGGCCTTTCCGTCACTAATCTTAACCCAAAATCTCTTTCTATCCAAGCGTCCATGCTTAGGAACTGTCACCTTTCCAATTACAGTTGGGCCAAAGACTATTCATGTCCCATTTTTTTATTGATATTCCACTTCCATATAATTGCTTACTTGGTAGGTCATGGATTCATCGAATGCAAGCAATGTCTTCTATAGTTTACCGATGTGTTAGATTTTTACATGAGGGCTTTAAATATGAAATTCTTGTTGATTGTACACCATTCTAATATTGTAACATAGATCCTAACACTGCATTACCTATTCCAATTTCTACTACTAGGCATCCTATTGTTGTTACATGACCTGACCATTATCCAAACAATTTACCTCCACTCGAGGGAACCATTTATACATTGGATGCTACTCCATCCACTTTAGTATAAACCCTGCCTACTACTAATGTCATGGTACTTTATCGGGGGCATGTTTATACATAAGACGTAATACCACATTCATTATCTACTCATGAGAAACCTACATCTGTGATACCCCCCTTCACATGCACTCTCTTCATAAACAATTCTTTTTCATCACACATCCCTTTGAAACCTACATCTGGGTCGGGCCGGATGGTTAGGGTGAGGCCTTGGGTCGGGCCGGATAGGTAGGTTGAGGCCTTGGGTCGGGCCAAGTTGTTGGGTTGCGGCCTTGGGTCAGGCCAAATGGTTAGTGTGAGGCCTTGGGTCGGGCCGGATAGGTAGGTTGAGGCCTTGGGTCGGGCCAAGTTGTTGGGTTGCGGCCTTGGGTCAGGCCAAATGGTTAGGGTGAGGCCTTGGGTCGGGCCGGATAGGTAGGTTGAGGCCTTGGGTCAGGCCAATTTGTTGGGTGGCGGCCTTGGTTCGGGCCAAATGGTTAGGGTGTAAAAGGAGATAAAAGGGGCTATAGAGGGTAAAGTAGATGTTGGGATAAAAAGTAGGGCTAATGTAGTGGGTTGGTTTTGCAGGCACGTCAGCAGCTGACAATGCGGGACAGGATGCCCCCACTGTTGAGCCGGATACGACCACATGTTTCCGTAGCACACTAGGCTATCATGGGCGAGGTGGGGCTCGGCGGAGTCCAGTGATATAGAGCGATCGACAGAGATCATAGTTTGATGGTTGCCCTCATCGAGAGATGGGATCTGACGACCAATGTGTTCCATCTCCTGACTAGAGAGATGACCATCACATTGGAGGATGTGTATCACATCCTTCAATTACCTATCGATGGAGAGGCAGTCTTTCAGGTGGATGCAGAGACAGCCATGGATAGCATCCTACAGGTTTTCGGGGATGCAGCCTCGCTATTGACATATCACAGCGTGAGTATCGGGTATGGGGATATGTACCGTGCACACTGACATGAGGCACGGCTTGCCATGTTGATGATGATCGGGATCACCTACTTCGCCCTCCCAGACTCAGAGGGAGGCCACTTTCCACGGGCGTTGATGGGGGTGCTACATGAGATGGTGGAGGAGCACACATGTTATGCTTGGGCACCAGTATACCTGGTGCAGTTATATAGAGAGTTGTGGGGCTATCGCCAGATGAGGCGATTTGGGATTTGTTCGACATTTTTGCTTCACTGTTGGGCATATGAGCACATCATATGCATTAGACCAGTAGGATTACCCCAACAGCCAGGGCCACAGGTCATATATAGATACGGATTTCAGAGGTGGTTGGGGGTCGTGGGCCAGCGACGAGCAGTGCTTGCAGGGCGGGACATCGCTTATTACAGGCATTTATTAGAGGGCCTGACAGCGGCAGATATTGTATGGAGACCGTATAGAGGTCATCACCCCCGTGGAGGAGCCCGAGGATAGTTGCAGTGGATCCAGTACACATTCTGGATATCGGGACGAAGGCTGGGAGAGTATGAGAGGATACCCCTGGAGAGGGTATGTAGGCAGATGGGGCTACGACAGGATGAGCCCCCTCGCTTCCCTCAGTACCGGAGGGATGATGTAGAGGCCACACTGCCTGCACCACAGCCCGTGGATCTAGATTGGGTTGCTGAGAGGCCGGCAGATGACACTGTAGATGATGCTGGCTGTACGGGAGCATATATGGTTTGGTGGGCTGGTCAGAGAGCAGCGAGGGTAGCACAGCCTGCACAGCCAGACTTGGCAGCGGTGATAGTAGAGCAAGATCAGCTCAGGGGTCAGGTGCAGCTATTACAGGGGCAGCTGGCTGCTGCACAGGCATAGATAGGCATTTTACAGGGGCAGCTAGCCCAGGCTCAGGTACAGGCATAGGCACCAGCCACAGCACCATCAGTGGCACCGGCACAGCCGCAGGGGGCACTGGTAGTAGGAGTCAGGGGACCAGCCCCAGTACCTACGGTGGCTCGGGATCGTTATATGGAGGCTAGAGCGGAGGCCCGTTATTATCAGGATATTCTTGATGGTACCGGGGCTGATTATCAGCCATATACGGCACATAGAGTAGAGACCTCTCGGAGCCAGAGGTCTCAGGGAGGTGCAGCCACAGCTGGTAGGTCCGTCACAGGCAGGAGGCAAGAGGCAGGACAGGGACCAGTAGGCAGACAGGCAGAGGGAGGTGGAGAGAGCTGAGGGGTCCCTGCACTTTTTGTATATTGGACATGGGCACCGGTCTGTGAACCGGTTGTGTTGATAGAGGCCTACGTGCCTACATATTATTCATTTATTTATTATACCAGCCTGCGAGCCGAGTACGGGTTGTACAGTTGATACCGGCCTGCGAGCCGAATCTGTTTTTGATATGAGAGACCATCCTGCGAGCCGTGTTGAGGTTTTTGACGGTTATTGCGGCCTGCGCGCCGGCTTTGTTGTATTATGAGATCACAGAGGCCCTGATGCAGGGCACATTGTATATTTGAAACCTTGTATATATATAGATATGATGTTTCGATCCACATGTTGTGTTTAAAAATGCGTTAAATGTTTTGTCGATGGTTTGTGATATTTGATGTATGATGAGTTGGATTTACATGGTGTTATAGATTAATGATGTTGATGTCTTTTGTTGATGGGATGTATGTAGATATAAATGATGATTTTAATTGACATGTTGTATTATGAAATGTTGTATGTTTTGTCGTTGATTTTATGAAAATGTATGTATGTAGCTGTTAAGTTGGATCCAAATGGTATATAGATTAATGGTTTTTGATATTGTTTGTTGATGATTTGTTTGTTTTGGTAATCTAGATAGATGATATGGATGAAATCGTAATGAGATGTGGATTTGATGAAAAGATTATAGCTATCGGTGTTGGTATGCAGGAAAAAGAGGCGGGCGCCTCCAAAAATTAGATAGAAAAGAAAGAAAAGGACTATGTTTTGAAAAAGGTGGGTATGTGACCGACGTCGGGTAGCTAACCGATGTCGGTACAGTATAGACCGATATCGGTTAGGTAACCGATACCAGTTATTCCAAAATGAGAATTTTCTAAAAATAGAAAAGCGTAGGTGGCAACTGAAGTTCTTATTTTGAGAGGCATACAAGATGTTAAATACGCGAATGCGACACTGTTTTAACGACTGAGACAAGTAATTGCATGAGAGATTTGAGTGATAAGGAGGAAAGAGACAGGTAACGTGATTGTGGGCTGAGATCAAGAAGACAGAAATCCAAGCTATATTTGAAGAGGGTGGTGAGCATGGCTGAACGAGGAGAAGCATCTAGCAGGCATGGATGAGAGGGAAGACAAGTTCCACCGCAAGCTGTTGTAACCCAAGAGGTGAACGGTTTGATTGTAATTTGGTTTTTTCATGTTTTGTGAATAGGAGGGAGATTAAGTGGGTAGATATGAGAAAGAAAACGTGATAGCAAGGGTTATAGGTGAGGTGAGTGTTATGGGGTAGGTAATCAGGGGTTTCGGGTATGTCTGTGTATACAGAGAGGAATAAACGATCAATTTATTGTCGTAGGTGGTTGTTTAGGCAAGGTGTATGTAATTGACAGTGACCGATAGCGGTTAGGGATAACCGGTATCGGTTACTGAACCGGTAGTGGTTATTTATAACCGATACCGGTTACTGGAGGAATTTCCAGAATGTGAGAAAAAACCCTTAGGGATTTAATGGATTGAATGGTTATTTGTTGTTGTGACGTATGCAGGTAGAGGCAGGGCCGAGGATGAATGATAGTGTACCAACGCTGTTGTCACGAATCCGAGCGGATGTAACACCAGCTGAATGGACATTGATAAATCGTTTGGGGTTAAGTGGAATCCGCTATTATTCACGAATTGCTCGTAACCATGTTATGTTACAGGCGTTAATTGAGAGATGGAATCCTGAGAAAAATACCTTCTATCTGCCAACAGGGGAGATGACAGTAATATTGGAAGATGTGTTCCGTATTTTGAGACTCCCTATTATAGGAAAACCAGTATATCATGCATTACCTAGCGCGGCGCGAGGAGCGATAACAGCAGTATTTGGTCCATACGCACGAGATTTGACACAGCGAGGTTTGACATTCACATATGGGATAATGTATGCAGCACACCCTGAGGAGACAAGGTTAGCAGTGATATTAATGATAGCGGTAGGGTATTATGCATTACTGAGGGCGGATGGGGGAAGATTTCCAAAGGCATTGATGTGTGTTATTTGGGAGATGATAGAAAGGAACGTGACTTTTGCATGGGCACCTGCATATTTGGCGGAGTTATACAGGGGTTTATGGGCTTGTAGGTGAAATCACAGGATGACACTGGATTGTTCATACTTATTACACTGTTGGGCCTATGAGCACATTTTTTGTGTGCGACCCATAGGCCGACCCATCCAGTCAGGAGAGACCAGAGTACAGAGGTTGGGATTTAGACGATGGGTCCAGTCAGAACAAGAGGCAAGATCCCAAGTCGTGACGGGTGACATTGAGTATTACAGGTAGGTATGGGAGAGGGTGACGATTGCGGATATCTGTTGGAGGCCTTACGGGAACTATATGGTAACAGAGAACATAGCTGAGGAGTTGAGGGGTGTAGAGTGATTGAGGTGGATCGCAGGGCACAGACCAGGTGAGTATGAGAGGATTCCTCTAGATCGCGTGCAGCGACAATTTGGATTTATGCAGGATATACCCTAGCTTATAGACCATATATGAGGATCAACGCCGAGGTAGCATTCTCACCTCCCCGACCAACACCTCCAGAAGGACCAGAGGAGATAGCAGCCGATCGCAGGGTAATGGATGCAAGAACGACAGAGGCCTATAGGTTATGGTGGGTAGCAGAGCTGCGAGGTGTACATGATCGCCTTGACATAGCTGTGATTACAGCGGAGAGAGATCATCTGCAGAGTTTAGTTCATCAGCTCCAAACGCAGATGAATGAGACAAGAGGATTGTTAGTGGTTGTGGAGTCACAAGCGGAGAGACTAGAGGTTGGATTCCTCCATTCGAGAGGGCGTATTCATATGTTATAGGAGAGATTGGCAGATCAGTGGGTGGTACCAATAGCCATGGTACCTTTGAGGACGGAGAGGCCCGGCGAGAGGCGTCGACGATCACAATCATCTCCTGAGTTGGGATGAGTCGTGAGGGTCTAAGTAAATGTTATCGAGGTATAAGAATAAATAAGAATGCTGACCTGCGTGTCGATGATAGAGAAGACGTATTTGTTTAACATCTAAATAAAATTGAATATGTATGTTGATTTGAGTTATGATAATAATAAGAATGTTTGTGTTGTGATTTTTGGTGTTTTGAAAAAGGATAAAGAGGAATGTGATTAAATAGAAATACACAAAAATATTTATATTTACCACACATGATAGGTTATGGTAAGGGATGGTCGAGCTAACCTTGGGAGACCCCATGTCTCCGAAGTGCTGCCTACATAGCCCATTACACAAAGCAAGGAGGGGCCTCAGACTGATGTAGTTCTCCCTTAGGACCAAGGAGAGGTGAATTTAGGCAATTTGGTACGGTTTAGGCAATTGGTTGGTTGGTAAAAATATTGATATTAATATTGGTAAGGTAAGGTTGAGGGTGTTGGTAACAAATTGGTAATGTTGTAAAAGGTATAAGGGAAGCGAAAGTTAGCCTACCCAAGTAGAAGGGAACCATGTCCTGATTAAGATCAACACACAATCCTAGATGCGAGGCAAAGAGGAAAGAGTGCTCCGTAGGTGAAAAGAGCTAAACAAACCACACAACGTAGAACGAGCTTGAAGCCCTAGGTACCGTGCATAGACGAGAAGTCAATAGGTGAAAAGAGTTGTAAGATCACAATATATCGGGTGTACGTCACGTCCCTTGAGTTGAAACAAATGGTGAGGTGAGGTGGATGGTATAGCTGAGGTACGGAGAACTTGTTACAAAGTGAGTGTTCTGACGAAAGAGAACCTACCCTAAATAGACAAGTCCATGACTCAAAAGTTCTTTTGAATGAGGCTTTTATTTTACTAAATATAGACTGATCGATGCGGGAAGTCTACAAGGGATATTGATTATACTATTCTTGAGGTCTTCACAAAGCTGATCAATACGAGAAGCTTCTGATAAAGGCTGACTGTGTATAGCTGTCCTTCGAGGGAGCAGTCTATTTATAGTAGCAGATATGATTTTAGTGCATAGCTGTCCTTCGGGGGAGCATTCTATATATAATAGCAGCAATAGTTTGGCATATAGCTGTCCTTCGAGGGAGCAGTCTATATATAATGTAGATAGCTAGATGTCTTTTTGACGTGAAGCATCTAGTTTTGTAGGAATTTTGACTCAAGAAAATCCCATAAGAATACGGCTTATTTTAATACTTTGAAGTCATGGACTAGACTAAAAAGGGAAGGCATTGCTGAGGTGAGGTGAGAATCAAACTATGTGAGCTTGATTTTTATTATGAGGTGTAGGAAACAAAGTGTATGTGGTGGTAAGTGAGCTCAAGGGACGAGCGGCAGGTAGATAAGAAGTAATATAACACTAAATTCAACAGTAGAATGGTCAAAGATGCAAGGTATTAAGGGGTTCAGGCTCAGGTTTACCATTAAGCGAAGCTAAACGATAAGTGCCTGATCCATAAGTGTGAGTGATTATATAAGGCCCAATCCAATTGGGAGTAAATTTTCCACGTTTGCTCTTTTCTAGTTTGGTTACATGTTGATTCTATTTGAGGACAAGATCACCAACCTTAAAGGTACGCTCATGAAGTCGCTTATCATAAGCACGCTTGATACGTTTTTGATAGATTTGGAGGTGATCAAGAGATGTAAGACGACGCTCGTCAAGAAGCTCCAATTGGGCTAACCGCTCTTGGCGGAAATCATCGTTGGTGAGAATATCCTAAAGAGATATTCTGAGGGAGGGTATTTGGATTTCGAGAGGTAAGACAGCCTCGGTACCATATACCAAAGAAAAAGGTGTGGCATTAGTGGAGGTACGAATGCTAGTACGATAAGCCCAAAGGGCAAAGGGGATGTGATCGTGCCAATTTCTTCCGGACTCATTGACAACTTTCATGAGGATTTTGGTTAGGGTTTTATTAGAGGATTCAGCTTGTCCATTTGCTTGTGGATAGTAGGGTGAGGAGAAGCTGAGTTTGATACCAAAGTTTTCGCAAAGGTCCTACAACAACTTGTTTTTGAAAGATTTTCCATTATCTGTTATCAGGCGATGAGGAACACCAAAACGACAGATAATGTGGTGGTTAATGAACTCTACAAAAAAATTTCTTTTTTAGTTGAAATGAGTGGAATGGCCTCCACCCATTTTGTGTAATATTCGGTTGCTGTGATAATCCATCGGTGACGTTACGAAGAGGACGGATGAATCTCACCAATAAGGTCTAAACCCCATTGTGAGAAAGGCCAAATATCTCGGGAGACCTGTAGCGGGTGGCTAGGAGATATGTTGAAATGTTGGCATGGTTGTTACATCGTAACACAATGGCTTAACACATATTCGTATAGCAAAATCGTTATTGAGAGATAGGCCAATAATAACCATAGGCGAAGGATTCGTTTGGGCCATGGAAAAGCCGCTAAAATGTCCACCACAAATACCGTCATGGACCTGTTGGATGGTATGGGTGACCTTTGCACCGGTGAGACATCGAAGGAGGATGCCATCAAAGCCACATTTATAAAGGAGTCCCCCCATAATGACATAATGAGAAATGCATTTAAGAAACGCCCGCTTGCTGGTACTAGTAAGGTCAGATGGGAGAATAGAGGTTGTAAGGTAGTCGTGAAATTGGTGATACCAGGTATCCTGCGAATTAGCAGACACATTATTTATCATACAAACAACCGGGGCTGAATAAGATGGGGGCAAAAAGCTGTTGGACCAAGACGAAAATGTCAGAGTTAGTTGATGGAAGCTGGAATTGTTGAGGCTAAGCAAGCCATAGTATTCGTTAAATTTGTTAGTGGAGCAGGAATGGTTTGGATAGAATAGCAAGTAAATAAGGCTAGAGAAGTGAATCCATGTAGTAATTGTACTTTTGAAGTTCCCTCATTTTTGCATTGGTAGATGCCATAACTTGATTGACTACCAATTGAGAGTCGCCAAAAATATTGATAGATTTGATACCTAAGTGTAACGCAACTTGGAGACCCAGAACAAGGGCCTTGTATTCCGCTGTATTATTAGTGCAAGGGAAATCGAGTCAGAATGAAAGGGGCATAGGTTTAGCGTCGAGAGGAATGAGAACAACGTCGGCTCCTCCGCCGCGCTGGCATTTGGATCCATCGAAGAAGAGGGTCATTGGATACGACTCCTCCCTGAGTGAAAGAGTGGCGATGAGTTCATCGGGGAATGTAAAATTGTTAAATTGTTCCCCCTGGTAAAGGGGCTTCCGCAAGTTTGGTCTGCGATGGTTTGTCCTTTGGTTGATTTCTAGTGGACAAACTCAAGGTCGAGGTCGGTGAGGAGCATGAGCCATCGGGTGATGCGTTGGTTTAGATGAGGTTTGGCATACATGTAATGGATGGGGTCCTGTTGGTGATGACGAAATTTTTGCGGATTCCGAAGGTAGTGTCGGAGTTTGGTAGGCACGAAGATAGGGGAATAGGCGAACTTTTCTACATGTGGTATACCTAGTCCTCATGTCCACCAGTACGACTTATAATATAAAAACGGGAGACTGCTTTTTTTCTGCTATTCTCCTCTTCCCTGCTTTTCACTCCTTTCCCCTCCCTCATTGTCAGTGGCGGAAAGTACAGATTAGAAAGGGCGGCGAAAAGTCTTATCTTCCTTTTTTTGGATAGAGCACGGGTCGCTGCAAAGAGAAAGCTTGAGAGCCGCAAAGGCTTGTGGCCTCCTTCGCTGGGGCCATGGGGATTGAAAGTCAATGTCTTTTTTAAGGAGGTGATGGAAGGTTGACATCGATCCGAGAGTTGGGAGATGAACGTCGGATAATGGGAGCTTACCTTGTAAACTACGCAATTGTTTAAGATGGTAGGTGGGGGCATTTCTAGAATAGCTTTGACTTTAGATGGGCCGAGACCCCTCCCTTCCCCTCACCATCTAAGACTCCTCTACCTCCCCTCCTTTTTTTAGAGCAGACAAAGCGAAAGAAGTGGGAGTTTTTATTGCCCCGAAAGGCACCAAAACACATTTATTTGGTGAAGGACCAGACAGAATATTGTAACAGGCTATCAAAAATATGGTTTAAAAACATCGAGATGTTCACATGCGATGTTTAGGATTGCCAAGAGATCATCGACGAATCTTCAAAGGATAGTAAAATGCAAATGGTCAGGAAAATGTAGTATAGCCCCGCTGATAGGCTTGCACCAGCATCTTAAGGCCAATGCATTTACATGATAACAAAGGTTCCCCAAGAGTTATGAAGGCAGTTTTATGTTGATCGGCAGGGCAACCAAATTTGGTTGTATCCGAAAAAGCATCCATGAGAGAGAGCATCTCAGTGGCCTTGCAGTGGAAGATCAACAAGTTGGTCATACTAGGTAGGGGGAGTCATCTTTATGGAAAGCGAGGTTAAGGGTGTCCCTGGAAATC